>JAIUCT010007460.1:0-25730 GCA_021307375.1 Tetraneura akinire
ATTTTTTATGGTTGATTTAGCAACATCAAAATATTCTGCCACAGTAAACATTGACCCAGGTTTTGACAAATACCATAATGTTATAAATTAATGTCTAAATTTAATAAATTTTTTATTAAAATACACAAAATGTTTTAAGTAATTTTAGAATATACATGGATAGTTGATAATATATTTAAACATCAAATTAGTAATATTATAAAACTTGAACCTATAAAATTTAACAATTTTGTCTATATTTTTAGTTATAAACACTATTAATAAGAATAACTAATAATACAATTTTCAATGTACTTACTTTTTTTTCAACTGAAAGTGGCTGGTATCCCCCATGATATTTTACTTCCAAATTACTTTCTTTATTACAAATAGCAACTAATTTATAAAATGTATCTCTAGTCATTCTAAAATGGGCATGGAAATCACTATCTACGTATAAATTAATAATACTGTTAATTGGATTCTGAATCCTTAAATGATTCTGTCGGTTAAGTAACAACTTTAAATTTTTTTTTCTCTGTCTCCGTTGTAGTTGCATTATGTTCAAATTTAATCTCAAACATTTTTGTAGGTGGCATTATGATCAATATAATATTAATTACGTTGTTTTGAATTATAATATTAGTAAGTAGGTCGTGGTATGTAACATTATTATATTTAATAATTGACTGCTGTGATTGTCCAGAGGATCTTGATTTAAAATATGAGTTTTCACTAACTGTGAGTTCAATATTGTAGAATCATGACATATTTCATTCATTGTTTTTACAATTAATATTTGTTTAATATTTTTATGTGTTAGTAATATGTTTAAATTCATTCTTATTGTATATTCTGTAGTTAAACATATCTTATGTACATCCATTGGCGCAACTAGGGGGGGACTAGAGGGGGCTTAGCCCCCCTAGTTTGTATTTTAGCCCCCCTAAAATTTTGTGTAATTATTTGTTAAAATTTTATAACAAATTTAATACTACAATGTTTACTATGCATTTTGACAATCGACAGAACGTCAGAACGTCAAAATTATTGTAAATTATTATAGAGGAATAACTGAATATAAATATAATATTTCAATCAAAAGTATTCATTTTAGCCTTTAGGACAATATACTGGTTTTCCGTACGGACGGTTTAATTTTATAGTTAAAACTTTAAAGTAGGTATATTGATTACTATTGGTTATTGCCAGCAATACGCACGTGGCACATCGCCATGGGTTTTATATTTTATTTTGTACTATTTATACAGTGAACTATTTTCCAAGAAGAATAATCGAGTTGCTTGAAAAAATATGGGTATTTATCATAATTAATTATCATATAGGTAATAATATATTGTTATATGTTATTGATTTGATATAAATATTATACTGTTCAAATATTATATTATATTATTATAGTTTTATAATTTAATACTGATGTAACGTTATTGTGTGTTTGCTTTTTCTGGTGTACAGGGCCGGATTGGCCCGGCGAGTTACCGAGTAAAACTTGGTGGGCCGCGACAATTTTGGGCCGTTTAATATATTATAATATATAATAATATTATATATAAATAATAATTGGGCCGGTAAATTACAGAAAACTCGGTGGCCGAATTTGTCCAATCCGGCCCTGCTGGTATATCTTTGATTGAATAATATTTTGTTGATATGTGACTACTGACTAGTGAATGCTTTTCAGTTAGGTTAAAGAATAGAACGTGATTAGTCTAATAATTTAAATAAGGATGATGTTCTTGAACTTTATATGAAAAAAGATCGAAAAATAAAGTTAAATTTGTAATAATATTGTAGATTGTTTTATAATTGTTATTAGTATTTAATAAATAAGAAAGAGAAAACCTTGTCTGATATTGTGTTATAGATTTATTTTATAAAAACTTAATGGGGGACTATAGCCCCCCCATGATTTTAGTGCTAGTTGCGCCAATGTGTACATCAGTTGTTGGAGTAATCAGTTTCCCTTGAGTTTTTAACTTAAGTAATTTCGATGCATTTTCATTATTTTCTACCATTAACATTGAATCACATATATTACACAATTTTTTATTCTTCTTAATTTTCCGTACAATAAACCCACTAGTATATTTCACCACGTCTGCAACATACTCCTCTAATTCTGGCATTCTATAATCATAATCATGTTCAAATATATAAATTCATCCCTTATTTTTTACAATTCAATTTTTATGTTTATATTATTAAATCTAATTTTTAATTATTTTTTGTGTAAATATTTAATACCACTTCTGGAACTATTTTACTTATATTTCCCGTTTAATATATAGTATAATAATTAAATAATATAAATATAGCTATTTTAGTTTATTTTATTACATATAGTTAAGTATGGTACATTATAAAAATATCTGCATTGTCCTATTCTATTCTAATTTTACTATGCAATATGCATAAGATATTATCATTTATCACTACTATCCGATATAAAAATAAAAATAAATGATAAAATGTTTGCGCATGCGCAGTGATAACATGTAATCCGCACTATGATGACACGTTTTCGTAACACGGAGAGATAGGCAATGGCTCTATCCATGTATTATATGATCTAAGATTATCAAAGTCACCCCAAATTATGGTACTTTTATAATTATAATACAGTTTATATTTTTGATGTTTCTTATACTTAAGAATAATACTTAAGATTTATAATATTTTTATAGGTAACTAATTGGGTAACAAATTATTTTCATACCAAGAAGGTATTAAAATATTTTACTACTCGTGGACCACAACATTTACCTAACAGGTACAATGTTAAATAAATGAAAATATAAATTTGATTTGAACCATTATATAATTTGTATTTATTATGTTACCTAATACCTATTGGCTATTACCTACTAAAAATAAGGATATAAACTAAATTTAATGAATAAATTATTTTTGTATATCGATATTTATCGATAACAAATTAACGATATTTATCAAAATCGGTAACAATGAGATTTTATATCGATAGGTATTTTAAATATCGATACTTTGATCGATATTGACATTCCTACTCACAAGTTTTGATTGGCAACCCCTTCCACCTCTTGTTGAGTGCTATTACAACTTACACACAGACACAAATTCTGGTCGGTGGTGTTTAGGTAATTTGGTTGGTGTCCGGGGTGCGCGTATTGAAGCATTACGCTCCCGGCCCGTACAAATTGCTAACATGACTAATCCATTCAATCTATTCTGTTTTAAAAGAAATAATAATTATTATTAAAATGTATTGGTAATTATTTAATCACAATGCATAAAATGTTAGGATTTTTTGTTCTTACTTCACACATGGTATTTCTTAAATACGTCTTTACTCTTTTCAATGTGGAATACGTTCGCTCTGGTGTGGTGGTGGATACAGGCAAGGTGCATAAAATTTTTATAATTTTAAATATGTTTGAAGACAGCTTAGTATCACACTCAGCAAGAGCTTAACCCTTAGACTACCAATGGGACACATGTGTCCCATAAAGGAATACATGTATACCATTGGGTTTCAATACCATTATATACACACAAAATGTTGTCCCACTGTGTTAGAAGTTGAATAACTCAACAGAATTTATTTAAAAAAAATTATATTTTGTTCATAATGCATGACAATCTCACCTCTTGTTTATTATAAATTTATACAATATATTATATTAGTATAATATATAAATATAATAACATTGATAATCATTTTTATATAATTTATGTTTTTGCGATAATTCTCTTTGTTCGTTTATAAAATATACTCGATTGCGGGAAATTTTAAAAATAGTTAAAAATAACTAAACCTGACCGTTTAATTTTACCATAATAACTACAGATAAATTGTAACAAGTATTAGGAATATATTCATTATTATTTCACTGTGTTTATTTCATTGTTGAACTGATTTGAAGCCGATCATTCAAATAATAATAACGGCAAGATATACCTCGTGGTAAGAAAATTTTACGTATATATTATTATTATTTGATTATTATTGGATAATGTAATAATTACTATAAAGAATAAATCGTATCACCGTACCACTAAATTGATTCAATTTATACACACACATATGACATATTTACTTTTATGTATAGCACGAAATTGTTATAATTATTTTATTTTATTAGAATTGAAAAATGAATAAAATAGTTTATACTGAGAACGAATTATGTGAACTAATGGTGGAATCAGTTGACGACGAACTATCATCCTTAGAGGATCAGGATTGTGAAGATGAGTACGAGCTGGATTCTGATGAAAGTGATGATTCGTCTAATAATGGTGGTGAACTTCTTACTGAAGTAAATAACATTGACGAAGAAGTAAGTAGGTACACATTCAAATTATTGTGAATTACCACAAAGTAGTGGTACTAATGTGATTATATGGTCAACGCCTAATGAATTAATTATTTCTACCTCGTCTAAAAATCACTGAAGATCATCCAACTATAATATTGTCAAATTTGAATAATGAATCCGATGAAATGGTATGTTCTTTACAAATATTTCCACGTAGTTTGATTATGTTTATAAGTCAATGTACTAATTTACGCTTGGACTTATTACGAAAAAAGAAAAAAGACCTGTAGTAGAAAACACTGATCCTGGAGAAATATTGATGGTGTTAGGCTGTATGTTAGTTCTGATTTACAATAAGGTCCTTAGTCTTTCAGACTACTGGTCGCATAATCCATCAATGGGAAATGAAGCTATGAAACTTGCAATATCACGAAATCGATGTCTATTATTATTATCAAAACTTTATTTCAATGATCCTCAAAAACCCCATAACTGTTATGAAACTTATTATATTGACGAGGTTATGAACTGTTTTAAATATACATTTCCAAAGGCATGATCAGAAAGTCATTTTCAAAGTATTGATGAATCAATGACTAAATTCAAAGGCAGATCCTCTCTAAAGCAGTATTTACCACTCAAACCCATAAAGCGTGGTATAAAAATTTAGGAGGGATGTGATTCTAAAACTGGCTATGTTTATGATTTAAATATATATTCTGGAAAAGATGCAAGTATTTCTGCTAAAACAATATCTTTACGAGAAAAAGTTGTATTGACTCTAGCAAAAACAATCAGAAACCAAAATGTTACACTTGCATTTGACAGATTTTTCCCTAGTGTTAATTTGTTAAATACTATTTCATATCCGTCGTTGGGTACAGCTATTACATCCAGAAAAAATAAGCCAAAATTCGATGAAAATTAAAAAAAGGAGAATGCCATTTCGTTGTTAATGAACAAGGAACTATAGCAGTAAGGTGGCAAGATAGCAAAGATGTGTTACTTCTAAGTTATTGTCACGATGCAACAGTAAGTACAACACGAAGAAGGTAAAAGATAGCAATAAATTGGCTATAGATTGTCCCAGTCTTATTTGTTTTTATAATATGTATATAGGCGGGGTAGACTTGTCAGATCAGAAAGTTAGTGTTTATGGCTTTGATAGACGTTCCAAAAAATGGTGGAAAAAAGTTTTTTATAAATTGTTAATGACTGCTGTTGTCAATTCGTGAATTTTATAAAATTACGTCACCAAAAATAAAATAAAATTACTTTGTTTTATGGTGACACTCGCAGAAAAACTTATGACAATAGGTAAAAGTAAAAGCCGTATAAAACGGAAGCGTTCAAAAGGACGACCATCAAAAGTAGCTAAGCTAAATGTTGGTGATCATTGGCACGTGGAAGGAACAACAAGGCAACGCTGTACTAGATGCTCAAAGAACAAACTAGAGAGAACTAAAACCACATGCACAATGTGTAAAGTACCTTTGTGCAAACAGTGTTTTACACCCTGCCATACATCATAATATTTCTGTAATAATAATAATATATTTCTCTTAAAAATTAATTTTATAATATTACTAGCTGTCCTTGGATACAGGTTCACGTGAAAAGTTTTACCACCACCGTAGCTTTTCCGCTACCATAGGGTTCGGGTAGAGAAGTAATTTCTTCGGGTACATTGAGTCCGACGGAAGTATACTTTTATGGGATAATGATTAAAGTATTTTATCCGCCTTCCGCGGATTGAAAGGCGTTCGCAATCTAGTGGTCCTACCGACACTCTTTTCGGGTGAACAGTCCTTGACTGATCACGGTAGGCCCAACGCGGAGTACGCCTTCGACGCACTCACTAACCAAGGTCCAGACCAAAGTATACATTTTCGTTAATTCTGATCCGGTGCAAAATAATTGACTAACGAAAAAAATAAATTGAAATTATCTAAGCATTTCAAATATGTCAAATTCCCGCCGTTACTATCCATAGTTGCTATTAGCGTAGACATACAATACTTTAGAACTAAAAGTCGTTACAATATTTTTTAACTACCATTTGTTCGTATTTAAAACATCGTTTTATACCCGTTATCACATACGGTATTTATGATAAACTGTTTGTTGTCATTTTTGAATTAAAATGATTTTTTTACATTACAGGTCTTTCGTGATGTTATGAACGTGAATTTTTTAATATATTCAACAAAACGCCAAGTGTAAAGAAAATAGTATATTACTACCATACAATAACGTTTACACGGAACAACTTGAAATTTTAAAAACATACCCTCGTGCTAAATAGAATTATTGTCAACAGAGTCAAATAGAAAGGTTAGTACTAATTATACTAATTAATTACATGTTTTATATTTAAACAGGTCTAAGAAACTTCTATATTTTTTTAGTTTATGCAAATGGCAAACGTGTCAAATCTACGGAATCAGAAACGGCAACTGTCAATCATATCCAAATATTACAGTATACTATCAAAATCACTACCTAATCTACAAACCGTACAATAAATCCGGTATGAAATACTAAAATGCTAAAGTGTTACATTCTCTTTTCTGATTATATTATAAAAAACATATTATGACCATTGATTAAATAAAAGTTATCAAATTGTATAGTTCATGTCTACATTAATTTGATATATTGTGAAGAAAGCAATGTTGTTTTACAATGAAAAGGTAAACGTGAATTACAATGTACTAACATTATATTATGTAAGTATTACATTTAAAATTTATATTTTTTTTATTTATTTTTTTTTTTTTAGTTTTATTAATCTTAACACATGTGTTTGGCAATGTTATCATTTGTGTGTATAACCAAAGCATACACTAATTTTGAAATCTCATATATTTGTATGACTCGATTAAATAATGAAAACTATGAAACTAAACGACCAACAGAGAACTTTATTGGGTAAAATATATTTATGTTTAACTTAGCCATGAATAATTATTTAAAGTTTAAATTTACATAAATAATAGAGTTTTTAATGTAACAATGAAAAAATGTATTAAAAAGTAAAAAAATAATTTCTATATTTTATACAGCGTACAGCTATAAAAACATATGGGTGAAGGCTTGAGTACATTGTTGGACCACAACTAAAGAAGCATAAATTTGAATCCATGTATAGAACAAATGTCATATATCGACCGGTAATAATCAAATGAGCTACAGAGATAAACTGCACATTGATGTCAATTAACTACACAAGGAAGACTGCCTAGTATGAATAGTTATTTAACATTTAATATATACCTATTAAAAAGTAAATAATAATGACTTATTTGTATACATCGTGCAGCTATAGAACCACCACCGTGTTCATTGTTGATGTACAAAGGGATGTAAAATTTCAGAAATTTAATATTCAAGAAATTTCAAATGAGAAATTTCTGAAATTTAAATATTTAATTAAATATTTTAATAGAGCTTATTTTTCAGTCTTTAGGTGTGTAATGTGTAAATATTAATAATATATAAATATAATATATATATAATTATATATAAATTATAATATATATTATTAAAACATTAAAAATATACTATTCAAATTTTATTAATTTAATATTTAAATATTTTATTTTTAAAATATTAACAAATAACAATAAACTTAATACAGTTAATAAAAATCACTAATCAGAATCTGATGACGTATAATCTTCTTCCAACAATTTAAAAATTTCATCTTCTTCAAGTAACATATTTTCATCATCATCACTGTTAATTTCATTTATATTCTCAGTATTTTCACTTTTATCTGTATGTTGAATTATGTCTGTTTCCGAATCTGTCTGGTTTAATATTTCTACATTTAAATTTAAATTTTTTATTTTCATTTGATACATCATAAAATAATTTTAAATTTTGTTTTACAAATGTGAGTTTATCTATTCTAGGGTTCAGTAATTTATTCCTGAGTTTGTTATGTATAAAACCTTGAGTACTGAATGACCGTTCTGTTGCAGCACTAGTTGCTGGGTTAGAAAGTATACGGTACGCTATACTAGATAGACATGATGATCCACAAATATCTTTCCACCATAATGCAGGATCTATATCTTTGGCAGAAATCCAAATAAAGTTGTTATCCCATATACCTTCCTTAGCTCAATATTTTGCTAAATCAATCATAATTGTAGATATATCAGGTTGTTTGTAATTCGTCTACTGCAACTTTGTAAATGAATTGCATGGCTTCTATTTTTTCTTGTTCAGTAATATTTGATCCGATTGAACCACAATTTAATAAATTAGCAGCTAAATGTATAGGTCTAAGTGCAAACTTTCTTCTATGCTCAATTATTTTGATTATTTTTTCTTGGTCAATTTTTGAGATGGGTGCATCCGGTAAGTTATTATTAAATGAATTTGAAATTTCACTAAAAGCTTGTGTGACAAAATATATAGTTGGTTTATCATTTTCCAATAGGGGTATCCGTTTAAGAATTGGCTCAAAAATATTAGTCAATTTTAAAACTTTAATCCAAAATATAATCATCTCTTAACTTTCTTTTCATAGGTTCAGGCAATTGATCATTATTCTCACTTACAGCTAATATACGTAAAACGGTTTTGCACTGTAATATACTTTTAAGGCTTAAAATTACTGAACCCCAACGTGTAACTACTGGAAGTTTTAATGTGATATTTATATGGTTTTCTTTGGAAATTTTAGAAAAAAAATAAAAAATTTTGGAAATTTTGCCTGTAGAATGGAATGTCCACGAATTGTTTTAATAAGTTCACAAATAACATCAATAAACTTTTTGACCGAAATTAGTTTGTGAATATCTCCAATCATTATTTTTAGTGTATGAGCTAGACAACCATAAGAAATAAGTGGATACTTTTGTTCTAATAGTTTACACGCTTTGCGCATATTTGTTGCATTATCTGTGGTGATAGTAAAAAACTTATAGGGTCCATATTCTTCAATAACTTCTCCCATTATTTTATACAAGTGGTCAGGTCACCAGTATGTCTTTGGTCCTCTGTGTAAATGGATTTAATAAAAACTGGTAGTGGCACTGTTACAATTATATTTACTACTCCATTTCTAAAAAAACAAATGTAATCAAACATTTGTATAAGAAATAAATATGTGAAACTCTTAAACTACATGGATTAATTAAAAATTAAAGGGATAACATATCAAAATTAATATCAAAATCATATAATAACATATCAAAATTGTTATTTATAATTAAATTATACCATATTTTACTCTTATAATTCTTATATTATTTATTTTTATACCTAAATAAGACACCACTGACTAACTCTAATGACAAATTTACAAACACAAACAGGTAACAACAACAAGTAACAAAGTATATATCTTGTGTTAGTCCAACCATCAGCTTGAATACCTAAATTTGGAACATTTTCAATTTTTTTTCCTACTTCAAGTAACAGACAAGAATATTCAAAATTCAATAGTTTACCAGGAATCAAATACCTTAAAAGTTAGAATATAGTTATATCACTTTATATCAGTAATATTAAATATATATAGGTAATATTTTATTTGTTTATTGACTTAATGACTTATTGTTGAATATTATAAGATATGACATTATGAAATCAATATAAATAGTTATAATAGATATGAATTCTCTATGAATGTTACTAAAAATTAGTTTACCTTGATGAAAGATTGAAACTTGGTCGAATAGCTTTAAAGAAACTTTTCCAATGAGGATTTTCTAGTATAAATAATGGATTTCCAGATGCAAAGATTGCTCTTGCTAACAACGTTTCCAAATGTTCCTGTAAAATAAACCAATGAAAACTAAATAAAAATAATATGCTATCATAATTTATTCTAATATAAATATATTTTAAATTGTTATAAATCTATAAATCTTATTATTAAATATAAAAATATATTTATTTATATTTAAATATTAATTTATGTATATTAACTATTTAACTATAGGTATACAAAATATATTATATAAATCTCTTATATTTATTTATTTTTTAGGTTGGATAATATTTAATATATGAGATATTGAGATATGACATAGGTTAAAGGTTTAATATAACAAATGATTAAATTTACCTACTCAGTGTCTGTCATTTTATCAATGAAACCTTTTAGTAGAGGCTGATATGTTTTATTTAATATAATATGTGTTATTTTTTCTTCATCAATTTTTAATATATGTGGTTCGGTTTTATATAATAAGTTTCCATCTTCTCCATCTGAATTATATATTATGTCCTCTATAGTCTCAATATTATTATTAGTATTATTATAACATCCAGAAGTACTTTGGTGATTTATATCTTCAGGTGTTGATGATGGTTGAATTTCAAACCATGAATTTTTAATTTGTTTTTTTTTAGATTTCTCTCGAAGTTCTTTTGGGCATTTTAGGCAGCTACTTAAATGCAATTTCATTCTTGTGACATTTCAATAAAATGTAGCACTTTTACAAAAATTACAAATAAATTGATTGACATTTTTAGAAGTACCTATAATACATCCATATTTCCCCTTTTGGTTGTTCTCTAGAAGAAAACAAGAACAGTTTTTCTCTAGAATTATTAATCTATGATGTATTAAACTATGGTGTTGTGGCGATTCCCGCTATTAATAACATAATTCGTGCTCTATAGAAAACGAAAATAATTTAATAATCATTGGCCACTGCTTATCAATTATTTAATGATTATTTTGTATATTGTATTTTATTAAGTAATAAGTATTTGTGTAAAATCTCAAAATTAAAAATTGCCAATGAGTTTATTTTTATTTTATTCGATTATACTGTTATCCTCAAATAATATAATTTATGATAGAAAAATACAATTGAGTTTCAATGTTATTAAAAAATTTATTAATTGTTTTATTTATAAATTATAATAAGTTATAATTAACATGCTGTTAATTATTAAAAAAAGGTTTTATTTATATTCAATTTGTATATATGTATTCTGAATATGGTTTATATCAAAATGACATAAAGAAAAAATTATATTTCACGAAATTTTCATGAAATATTTCAAAAAAATAAATTTCATGAAATTTTAAAACCCTACTTATAACCCATAAAGACGAATCTAAAGGATATATTTAAATATTTATTTTCTATAGGTGCCCAAATTAACCTCTTATTTTTCGAAAACTGAAACGGATGAAAAATGTGCACATGATCCACAATCAAAAGACTTATCCAACAATAAACCACATCCATTTACACAGATTGTAAATATTGAAAATGACATTGTTACAAATAATATTGAACCAACTACAATTATTAATACTTGCGAATCAACACCATACACATTAACTGTTGCACATATAATATCTGATATTAATAGTTGGTCATCTGACCCAGCTTTATGGCCTAAAAAAAATAATGAAGTTGTACAATATTGAATAAGTAGAGGTGGACAACTTCCTAACCAAAATTTAAATACTGATTTTATTGCTTCAAAGCGCGAGCAAAACCATGATAATAAAACTGGAATTTGCTCTTCAAATTTTTTTTATATTACGACTAAAAATGGCGAAACTGTGAGTAGAGAATGGTTAATATATTCTCCCTCAACTGGAAATATATTTTGCTTTTATTGTATTCTTTTTGGAAATCATCATGACAAATTTAGTTCTGGATATAGTGATTGGGCTCATGGACAGAAAGATATTAATAAACATGAACAAAATATAGTTCATACAGAATCTATTAGGAAATGGTTATCTCGTACAAAGACATCAAAGACATTAACTATTGATGCACAGTATAAATCATTTACAGAACAACAAATATTTTACTGGCGTGAAGTTCTACGTAGAGTAGTAGAAACTTTGAAATACCTGTGTGAAAGAGGTCTTGCCTTAAGAGGTGATAGTGAAAATATAGGGGATCAACATAATGCTAATTTTTTAGCAACTCTTGAGTACTTGGCAAAATTTGATCCATTTATAGCTACACATATAAAAGAAAAATCAAATAAAGTTCGTGGTAAAATTTCATATTTGTCTTCAACAATCTATGAAGAATGTATTATATTAATGGGAAATAGACTTTTAAATGTAATAAAAAAAGAAGTAAAATGTGCTAAATATTTTTGTATAATAATTGACACAACTCGAGACATTTTTCATATCGATCAACTAGCTGTTATACTACGATACGTTAAAATAGACAATTCTGTAGAAGTTCTAGAACGTTTCATATGTTTTGAACCTGCTATTGGTCATTCTGGGAAAGTTATTGCAGAGGAAATTTTAAAAAAACTTAATGAACTTAATTTAGATATAATTTATGCACGAGGTCAGTCTTATGATAAAGCATCAAATATGTCTGGGAAGTTTGAGGGAGTACAAGAGTATTTAAAAAAAAATAATAAATATATGAATTTTATTCCTTGTACTGTACATTCACTAAATTTAGTAGGGAATAATACAGTTGAAATTTGTTCAGTTGCATCGTTATTATTTGAGTTTGTTCAGCATTTATATTCATTTTGTTCTGCTTCTACATATAGATGGGAAATAGTTTGTAGTGATTTTAAAAGCCAAGATGAGATAATGTCGCATTAAAGAATCTAAGTGAAACACGATGGTAAGCTAGAGCTCATTCAACTAAAATTCTTCGTGAGAATTATGAAACAATATATTATCATTTAAAATATTTAAGTGAAAATATAGAAATTAAAAGAGATGCACAAAATGAAGCACAAAATATTATTAAAAAAATGACATCCCTTGACATTGCCTTCATGACGGGTCTTATGGAATAGAATTTTAGAAAAATTTGATAAAACTAGTATTAAATTACAAGATAAGTCACTTGATTTATCCGTCGCGGTGAAACTTTTAAAATCATTACGTCAATATATTGGTTCAGTAAAAAATAATTATGATGAGATAGAAGAAATGGCTTTATCTCTTTCTAAGGTTGTTTCTAACAAATATAATAATGAAAAGAAAAGAAAACCTATTCGTAAATTAGCGTCAGATGAAATGGTTCGGATTGAAGGAGAAACATCTTTATCGGGGCGTGAAAAATTCAGAGTTGAAATATTTACAGTAATTATGGATAAATTAGATAGCTGTCTACTAAAAAGACTTGAGCAGTACGATGAAATTGATAAAAAGTTTGGTCTTCTTACATATTTTAAATCGTTGACTGAAAAAGAAATTGGAGATATGGCAAAAAATTTCGGAGAAATCTATCCTAACGATTTAGATTACGAATATTTTCCAGAAGAAATGATACATTTTTCCAAAGAAGTGAATGAGATGGATGAAGAAGAAAAATTTGAAATGCCATCAGCACTAAAATGCCTTGAAATTATAAATAAATTAAATTCAGTTTTTCCCAATGTAGAAGTAGCATATAGACTATATTTGTGTCTTCCAGTAACAAACTGCAGTGCGGAAAAAGCATTTTCTAATTTGGGTAGAGTGAAGAATAAGTTGCGGTCTACTATGAAAAACCCTCGTTTAAACGCTTTAACATTAATGACTATTGAAAGATCTCTATTAAAAGAAATAAGTACAGAAGAAATAATTGTCGAGTTTGAAAAGAAAAAAAGAAAAACTTAGATAATTTATAATTTTATAAAATAATGACTATTGTACGAGTAATAAATAAAATACATATAATATAAAAAAAAATTTTATACCTTTTTTTTTTATTATTAAAATTTAAACAGTAAACCTATGTAATTAAAATATAAACGCCATATTATAAAAGAAAAATATTTATAGACAGATTTTCTGTACAACAATTTTGTTTAAATATTTTTATTGGTAAATAGAAAAAAAATATTAGGGCCTCTGGGGGCTACCGGGCTCCAAACCTGGCCAACTCTTAATCCGGCCCTGGATAATTAAAGCGTGAATAGTGGGGAATTGTAATTTTAAAATAAAATAATTAATTAATTAGCCGATTTCTACTGATCGTTACAAAGAAATTGATATTCCTATAGGGGCATGGCTTTCCCATGCACCATTTAGGTTAAGAGCCAAAAATAGGACTTCCGAAGATGAAGAAAACAACAATAATTAATTTTTGTATTATATAATGAAGTTGATTTAATAATAAAATATTTTTATTTTCCAAATTCCTTATTTGAATTTATTTATGGTATATAATTTTGTAAATATACAACAATTCAGAAAAATAAATTAATAATTAATTAATGTTATAAAAACGTTTTAAATGAAACATCAATAACGTTATATATACTTTTATTTAACATTCTATACAGATTTTAAAAGTTAAATTAATGTTTTAATAAAATTATATAACATTCTAATAAAGTTTGTAAAATATTATAATTGTAATTTTTATTATAACATTATTTTCGCGGCCAAAAAATCTTAGGATAATGTTATAAGAATATTTAATAATTTTTTAAAATGATCTGATAACATTTAAACTTTAAAGAACTTGAATATTATTTTTCGAACATTGTAGTCATGTTTAATTAACATTATTTTGCTGTCTGGGATATTTATTACTGTTTATTAACGTTTGTATATAAATTGTGATTTACATCAAATGTTTCTTTATTCATCCTAAATCCTAAAATGCTGTTTAAAATTTGTGTCTTTTATATAAAAATGTATGTAAGACATTTTATTTTCTAGGCAATCGTCGTCATTTTCCATGTCAATATCGCCAGTATTTATTAAAGAAATAATTTTGAATATAGTATTATTTGTATTTCGAATTATTAGTAAAGTATTTATAATACCAGTGTCACTTAACATTTCAATAATATGATCTTCCATTTTAATAATATTTTCATTTATAAAAAAAGAAGTAGTAAAATATAATTAAATATTAGTATATTCTTGTTGCCGCGCCAATACTTAAATATTATCAATTTATTTATTATTATGATAACGCTATCAAAGTATCTTTTGTGTTGCCTTAACAACACAAACATTTTGGCCAGATAACATCAGCGCAGACAACAAAACTAATCATACTACGGCCACATAAGCCGTATAGGCAACGCACCTCATGTCTGATCTCTGATGTACAATGGCACGTTTTGGCGGAATTTGTATTTAAATAATTATTACATATTTATATTCTAATGTCGTCAAGTTTTCTCGATATTTTTGATAAAATAAATGTTCTTATATAAAATGTAAATTTATATAATTTTGTGTAAATATGTGTTAAAGATGATAATATAATTATAATTAACATAAGATTGAAACTTTTATAAAGATTATGGTTTTCATATATAATTCGTATGTTACTAATATATTAATTTATAGTTATTAATTAATAAAAAATTTTGCATCTCAAAATAAATTGTTCGCTGAGCGTACACAGATTGCTCGTGGAGCAGTCTAAATTTGAATCACTGAACGCGAACGTTGAAAGGAAATCACGTACATTTAAATTTACATTAGAGAGATTTTGGATCTCGTATTTTTATTTCACGTTTACGAGAAAATCACGTGATTTCAGAATTCACGGGATTCGTTTCACGTTGTATACGTGAACGGATGATGTTTCTCGTATACGAGAACGACAAATATAAACATCAATTTTTTAATAATTTTAATAATTTGAATTGTTATCAAACAATTAAAAATTATTGAAAATTAATAAATATTTATTAAATAAATTAAAAATTTATATAAATTCTATTAATATCTATGGTTTTTATTTATCAAAAATGAATACTCTTTATGTAAATTATTAAGTAATAGTGATAATCTGCTATTATAAAATAAAAGTTATCAGTTTTCTTTTCTTCCAAACGTTTTTTTCTTATTTTTATTGTATAAATTCTCCGGCGAGTCGTGCGTCTTCGAAACTTTTTATCGTCCTTCCGTTAAAATCGGTTGTTTATTTGGGTCATTTTTCGAATTTATCAAAATTGACTATAAGCGGTAGAAAAATGAAATTTTGACGAATTCAATTTTTTTGGGTGTTCACATAGCTATTATATATATGTGGTAAAATTTTGGAACCGTTTTTAAATTTTTTTACTAAATATAGGACTTCGAATATTTCGTAAATTTCTCGTTTTTACGTATATAATGTTTGATAAAATTAGCAATTTTTGGTATTAGGGTCTGAAAATTTTACTCAAGTATACTTACATATTACTTAACATCATACTAAAATATTGGAAAAATCCCTAATCTCAATTTTTTTTTATAGCTGTTTTAAGTTGATATTTTTAGTTCAAACGAAAATTATAATCTGACTGAACTTCGCTCAGAATCGTTTTTTCGAATGCAATGGTTTATCATTTTCTAATTCATAAAATTCATAAATTCTAAGTAAAATTAAACGCTATGATTCGCACACCTATATCCTGTGCGGCAAGAGTATCAGCTCTTTTTATTATTAAAATTAATATAAATATAAAATTTGTAAAATCGTTTTTATTTAATAAAGGTATATTGTGTTTAAATGAATATTTATATTAGTCATTCTCATTACACATTAGAATAAAATAATAAGTAGGTAATATAGAAAATATCGATTGCTAATTTGGTATTTGGAAGTAATAGGTACTAAAAAAATTTATTAATATATTACATTTTGGATAAAGTACTACATTAAAAAATATATAATAATATATTATATTATTTTACTACAAATTTAATGAGTAGATGTGTAGTACGAAAAATTTTAAATTTTAGTCACTGTGTTTTACAAAAACTACACCGTTGTTTATGATTTATGAATTATGACGATTATCGCGCTACGCCAACGCGGAGTATTTCATTGCAGTTCGACATAATGTTAAACTAATATAAATAACACAACGAGCGACGATCATAGAATAAAACGCTGGTCTCGAAAAAATATTTCCTACTGCTGCCAAATTAATGGGCGGGGCCAATTACTCGCATAGGTGGGGGCGCAAATATGTTATGCAACGCCATCTCTGGAGCGTTATATACGTACAGTTTCTAGTGTGGCGTCTTCTTAATTGTTTTAAGTTAAAACCTGTCATTTTAAATCCGATAATGGGTAATTTACCGAAATATCGGATAGAAAAACCAAGTTGCTGTTTTGAGACGTGTGGGGTGGACTATGCAGGTTCAGTTTGTATAAAATCGAATAAAAGAAGAAATGCAACAATTAACAAGGGATATATATGTATTTTTATCTGTTTTGCTACGAAAGCAATACATATTGAATTGGTCTATGAAAACTGATAGTTTTATCGCCGCATTAAAACGATTCATTTCCAGACGTGGTATATGTAAAAATATATATTCAGACAATGCCACGAACTTTGTGGGAGCTAATAGAAAACTCAATGGAGTTCTGAAGAACATAACGAAAAGGTTCGATCATTTTTTAATGACAATTTCATAACGTGGCACTTTATACCACCACATTCACCGCACTTCGGCGGATAAAGGGAGGCGGCAGTTAAAGTCGGTAAAAAAGCATCTAAATAGAATAATCGCGGAAACAAAATTAACGTATGATGAAATGTATACTGTGTTGGTGCAAATTGAGGCATGTCTTAAGAGGACGTCATACCGAAACGTGAACGCATGTAATACATCATAGAATGCGCTTTCGATACTTTTGTGGCGGCGCAAGCACGCGACAATGGCACATAACTCAGCTAATATGAGCGTTGTTAGATATCAAATCGAGAGAGCGTTTTATTGTTTCATGAACCTTCGTAGTGTTTAGAACGTTATGTTTGTATAGTAGGTACAAAGTACAGACCTAGTCGTTGCAGATAGATTGGTATAACCACAACGGTGCGAGGAAAACGGGGTCCTTAGTATTTATTTTTATAAATTTATAATCAACAACCTAGTGCGTCATACCGGGCGGCTAAAACCGGAAATTCACATCCCATTCGCAATATAATTAGGTAATGAAAATCGTCGCCCACAAAAGGCGATCTTTCTTTGCCAATTTATTTAGTAATGACTACTAGGTAATAGGTAGTATTATAATATTATAATCTGAAGAATTATTTTTTAGATTCTGAGCGAAGCGAAGAATGTATTAGTTTTACAATGATGTGTGATTTTTTTTTGTTTTTTTGTTTTTTTATTATGCCTGTGTACAAAATTACGACCCGAAATAATGCACCGATTTGCACGAATAGGGTATGTTTCCGGTAGCAAAGTGGATGTAGTTGGTACTTTATTTAGGTCATTTTTCGAATTTCTCAAAATTGACCATAAGCGGTAGAAAAAACGACGAAAAAACGGCATTTTTCACGAAAACTAATATTTCGACGAATTCGATTTTAATATTTCACTATAACTCAAGCAATTTTTAAGTTAGAGACTTGAAAATTTTTTTGGGTATTAACATAGCTTTTATATATATGTGGTAAAATTTTGGAACCGTTATGTTAATTTTTCTACAAAATATTGGACTTTGAATATTTTGTAAAATTCTCGTTTTTACGTATACAATGTTCGATAAAATTGGCAATTTTTGGTATTTAGGTCTGAAAATTTTACTGAAGTATACTTACATATTACTTAACATCATTGCATTCAAATTCTAATTAAAATTAAACGCTATGATTCGCACACCTGTATCCTTTGCGGCTGTGCGGCAGGAGTATCAGCTCATCATTTTTTTGACATCATATGTACATTTATAAAATAATATTTAAAATAAAACTAATAGAAATGTGTGTATATAATGAAAATCGCATGTTATAGAAGTATTTGTAAAGCATAAAAAGAAGTATATAAAATAATTAATAATTTTCGTTTGAATTAAAAATATATCAACTTAAAACAGCTATAAAAAAAATTGAGATTAGGGATTTTAAGTATACTTCAGTAAAATTTTCAGACCTAAATACCAAAAATTGCCAATTTTATCAAACATTATATACGTAAAAACGAGAATTTTACGAAATATTCAGTCAAATATTTTGTAGAAAAATGAACGTAACGGTTCCTAAATTTTACTAATGCCGTTTTTTCGTCATTTTTTCGTCGTTTTTTCTACCACTTAGGGTCAATATTGAGAAATTCGAAAAATGACCTAAATAAAGTACCAACTACATCCACTTTCCAATCGGAAACATATGCTATTCGTGATAATCGGAGTATTATTTCGTAAAATTTTAAAATTATATTTCATTACATAGGTAACTCGAAGTTTTTATTTTATTTTGATAAATTCGAGTTTGATATCTCGAATAATACATATTTCGAGGTAAATTTTTATCCCCCTTCAACTTCGAGTTACCGCGACTTGACTGTACTCATATAAATTATAAGTAGGTATTTATTTAGAAAAGGTTTTAAAAAAATCCATAATATTATAAGTGTAGTAACTAGTAAAGTAGTAAACAAACAATATGACAATGAGTCAATGACCATATTGAATAAAATAATTAGATATAATTATGACCGTCTAATAATATTATCATGTAAAATTTTTAAATGTTTATTTATTCAATTTTATATTATTAGTATATTATAATAATATTCCCCCATACACCACGGCAAATTAAAAATATTTCAATTTTCTATTATTATAAATATTGTAGATAATGACAACAATGAAAAAGCTATTATAGTCCGCGACACGGAAAAGTGACGGTTAGCTGCCGACGTACCCCGGACCTCATCCAGTCAGTATAGACACTTATCGAGTCGCAGGCTTTTATAATAGTTATTGGCGAATGAAATTCACTAATTGCCGACTACAATATCTCTTCGGGCTTTGAACGGGGTGGGGGACATATTGAACTGTAGTTGCAATTGACGCCACCAGGGAAATAAATAATACTAAATTTTAAATTTTTTATACAACACAAACTGTTTTGCGGGGGACAAACTTACTCGGATTGTATTAATGATAAAATGACCAAATTTCCATGATATATAAATGAGAACATTATCTGTGTCGTAGAGTTTTTATTTTTTTGATAACTTGTCTCAATCATTCCTAATAAATAAATAAAAAAAACAACAAAAAATTGAATTTTCACATATTAATAACTTAATATATTTAATAGATATCAAAAAAATAAAAACGCTACGACATAAATAAAGTTCTCCTCTACATAATATATAAATTTGGTAAATATATCATTAATACAGCCTGTACAAGTTTGTCCCGCGCGAAACAATTTTTATGCTCGAATTGCGAGTGGTATGACGTCCTCTTAATTCACGACCTCTCGTGCCTTTATCAAATGATCCAAATGATCTTGCTATAATTACCCCGCTCACTTTTTAATAGGAAGCTCACTTTTAGCTTTACCTCAAATTGACCAATCGGAAAAAAACGAAAATTATCTATCACGATGGGAAAGAATACAAAAAATCACTCAAGGAATATGGAAAGGGTGGCAAATGGAGTATTTATCGAGTTCAACATTATCTGCTATTTATGACCACGTTGAAGCTGGTACTGATTTTGAAAAACAAGGATTTAAAAAATTTAAAAGACCGTTGCCTATATTTATATTATTTCTTTTATGTTCATCAGATTCAGCTTATAGATCAAGCAACATTTCTTCCATTTGATTATAAGAAAGTTTTTTTTAAAAAAAATGATGCATTAAGAACTTGGTGTACTTATGACTTAAATGAAGGTAAACTTTACTGCTCAGTTTGTTTAGCATTTGCTACTGAAAATAATACATTCACTACTGGTTTTAATAATTGGAGACACGTACATCAACGTATAAAAGAACACGAAAGTAGTAAAAATCATGATCGTTGTTCAGAAGCTTACTTTATCCATATCCAAAAAAAAAGATATTGGGAATTTATTTTTGTCAACCAAAAACGTTTCTAAAGAGAAGAAGTGAAAAAATGTGGTCAAGTAATTGACCGAATAATAAATGTAATAAAGTTAATTGGAAAACGCGGTCTTAGCATTAGAGGGAAAAGTAATGAAGCTGCCTACCTTCTTAATAATGAATTTTTAGATCATGGAAACTTTCTTGAACTTATAATTTTGCTCAGCAAGTATGATGTTGTATTAAACGAACATTTAAATAAGGTCATAAAGAAAAGTCAAAAAAATCATGTTAATGATTCAAAAGGCCGTGGAAATTTGGTTACATTTCTTAGTCATTATACTATAGAATCTATAGGGGTCGGCAAATAGTTTCCAATGAGGTCCGGATGATTAAAAAAAAAAAATTTCGAGGTCCAGAATAAGACTAATATATTTTTTTTATTAATAGAAATTATTATTTATTTTTAAACATAAATTAATTTTTATAAAAACAAAATTTAATGCATCTAAATATAATATTATTATAATATATTTTAATAGTAATATAAATTTTGTACTTTAATTTTAATGTGAGAAATGACATCTTTTGTCCTGAGCCAGTTTTTTGAAATTTGGCACCCTTTCTGAACAACTAATGCGCAGAGTGTTTTCAAGATGAATATCAGTCATTCTTGAACGATATTTGTTTTTCAAAAATGTCATTTTGGAGAATGAAGTTTCACATATATATGTGGAACCAAACATGGTAGCTAATTTTATGGCCAGTTGTTTACAATTCATATATTTATCCATAACATGCTTAGTCCAAAAATCTTCGGTAGATTCAGTTTTATTAATCTTCAATGAAATGTCTTCTTGTTAGTCAATAATTTCCATTTGAAGTGATGATTTATTAATACTAAACAACTTCGAAGCTAAATCAGTCCATTCTCCCGTAGGAGAAACGGCATAAGGATTTTTTAAAAATTGTGACAGTTTTCCAATTTCTGCAAAGTCTTTGAATCTCATACCAAATTCGTCATCAAGATCTGACAAAAAATTTATAAACACACTGCAGTCTATGTCTATTTCAGAATTATTTTTGTATTTAAGTATTGTTGAAAAATGAATAAATTCTCGATTTTCAATATCTTGTTTAAATATTTTAAGCTTTCGGTGGAAAGAAGAGACACTTGATATTAAATCACATATTAACTTTTTATTTCCTTGTAACTCTGTATTAAGTGCATTTAAATATTGTAGAATATCATTTAAGAAAGCTATAGCCAGCATATTGCACTCTTTTGTTAAGAACTTATGATATTTATTTGCTTCTTCTGAATCCAAGTTTTCTAAGTAGGTGATTACTTCTGCTTTTATATTCCAAAAACGTTCTATCACTTTACCTTTACTCAGCCAACGGACATTACTGTGTTGAAGTAAATCAAAATATGCCGAATCGCATTCATATAAAAACTCTTTGAACTGTCTATGATGAAGAGATGATCGTGATCTGATAAAATTAATTAATTTGATCAATTCATCCATTACATCTTTCAATGTTGTACTAAGTTTGGCACACAGGGATGTCTGATGAATTATACATTGATAAGAAAGTATTTCAGAATTATTATCCTTAATTCTTTTGATTAATTCTTTTTCTTTGCCCATCATCGCTGGAGCGCCATCTGATGAAATAGACACTATTTTATCATAACTAATATTCGATTTTGTTATAAAGCCATCAAATGTTTTGAATAAATCTTCTCCACGAGTTTTGCCTTTAAATGGCAATAATGCAAGCAGCTCATCTCGAAATATTTGATTATCGACGTCAAAAAATCGCACAAAAATTGACATCTGCCCAGTATTAATAATATCACATGATTCATCAAGTGCAATTGCATAGCAAGGTGCCTTCTTTAAAATGTCAATTAAACTATTTTTGTTATCATCAGCCAAAATCTCTGTTCTCCTTGTATTGCTTCTTGCTGATAAAGGGATACTTTGAATAGTGTTAATTATACCTTGATAATCGCACATGAAATATCATATAATTGGTAATTTACGTCTTATACGTCCGTAATCGTGATTAACACAGTTTTTACTTTGTATTATACAATTACAAATGAACAGTTTATTGTTTTATAATTATCTTGACATGAGTTTGGATCATAATGTTGCGAGTACATAATTTATAATTACTATCTAAACATAAAATAACTATTATACATATAAGTAGGTATATAATAATACAAATTAATATTGGTTATATAGGTATGCCTGACAATTCTGGCTACTGCTTAACAAACAATTAATTTAAACAAAACTTTATTTATAATATAATAATCTCTTCATTTTATTGAAATTTTATTCGTTTTTGATCACTAGTGGTAGGTTGATCATCACTAAAATGCACCTATTAGAATAATATTAAATCGAAATAATTTTATAAAAAAATAAACGATCGTTTTTTGCTCCGATTATCACGAATAGCATATGTTTCCGGTAGCAAAGTGGATGTAGTTGGTACTTTATTTAGGTCATTTTTCGATTTTCTCAAAATTGACACTAAGCGGTAGAAAAAACGACCAAAAAATGACGAAAAGACGACATTTTTCAAATTTCGACGAATTCGATTTCAATATTTCACGATAACTAAAGCAATTTTAAAGTTAGAGACTTGAAATTTTTTTTGGGAGTTTATATAGGTACTATGTATATGTGATAAAATTTTGGAACTGTTACGTTCATTTTTCTACAAAATATAGGACTTTGATTATTTCGTAAAATTCTCGTTTTTTTGTATATAATGTTTGATAAAATTAGCAATGTTTGGTATTAAGGTCTGAAAATTTTACTGAAGTATATTTATATATTAATTAACATTAATTCAAAATATTAGAATAATCCATTGTCTCAATTTTTTTTTATAGCTGTTTAAAGTTGATATTTTTAGTTTAAACGAAAATATTATGAAAAAAATGACGAAAAATTGGCATTCACAAAAACGTGGCTCTATGGGAGACGCATGTGGTGTAGTCGGTGAAATATTCTCGAACGCTATCTCGGTGTTGAGCTCCGTCGCCAGGCATCGACAGCGGATGGGTGACCGCCGTTTTTTTTTTTTTTGCGTTTTTTTTTTCTTACTATGTCTGAATCATCATATTAAAATATTAAAAAAATCCATGGTAACATTTTTTTTTATAGCTGTTTAAAATTAGTATTTATATTTTTTTGTATTTATGACTGAGGACACTGGTACTACCCAAAATAATGGTTCGATTTTCACAAATAGCATATGTTTCTGGTAGGAAAGTGGATGTTCTTGATACTTTATCTAGGTCATTTTTCGAATTTTTCAAAATTGATCCTGTACGTTAGAAAAAACGATGAAAAAATGATGAAAAAACGGCAATATATTAATCAATACCTACATTATCTTACTGAACTTCGCTCAGAATCGTTTTTTCGAATGCAATGGTTTAACATTGCATTTAAATTATAATTATAATCAAATACTATGATATGCACACCTATATCCCTGCGGCAGGAGTATCAGTTCTTTTTTTTTAATAGTTGTTTTAAATATATACCTGATTAGCGGTGTTTTTATCCTCTGTTTCTTTGTTTGACGTGTTGTTATCTTCATCTGGTATTGATTCAATATCATCTTCGTCAATGGCTTCCATAGCATTAAGGCAAGAATTTCCTTTACAAGATCCGCAGATCATTGAACATTTTAATCCATGTTTTCGGCATCCACAAATAGCAGTGCAACCTTTTGTGCATTTACACGAAATTAAATTTATCAAGCTTTCGGAAATCAGAGGACCTTTTAAGGGTATTGGCAATAAGTCATTGTTTACATGCCAGCCCCATTCTATTGGTGATTTTTCATTTCCCAAACACATTTGAATTTGATGGTAAACTCGAAATGAATGTTCTCGCGCAGCTGTTTCAAAAGGTGGAAGTGTTAATAACACATTTTTACTGCTGGATACGTTTTTCGTGAAGCATTGATAACGGTAGTTATTGAGATTAGTTTCTTTTTCACTGGCATTATACAATGCAAGAATGAACATTTCACCTGCCTTATATACACTATCTTTACTTACAATAGGATCGTAAAATGTTTCTATTGAGTCTAATAAATAAGTCCGCTTCTCAACAATTTTAAAGCACTGTATTTTACCTTTTCTAAAAAATGAGGAAGTCGTGAGTAGTTATATTTTGTATGTTCTATACCCCATTTTTTTGAATTACAGGGAGATGAGAAAAAATCGTCCAGGAAATCGTGGGGAAAAATTTTCAACGTCCCCGGGCGTCACATGACGACATTTTGGTCATACGGTAATTTCAAAATTTTTCCCCACGATTTCCTGTACGATTTTTTTTCATCTCCCTGTAATGAAACTGATAGAACTTACATCAAAAAAGGGATAGTACATACATAAAAAAAGTGATAGAACATACATCAAAAAAGGGATAGAACATACATCGATTACACGGCGATTCAAAATATTTCTCCCGTGATTTCCTGGACGATTTTTTCTCGTTACCGTATACCGATCACGCGACGATTCAAAGTATTTCTCAATAAACTTTTTTAAAGAATAAAATAGATGTTTTTAAATAATAAAACAATTTTTATAATATCAACTCATTTTTTATTTTTAAATAAATTTACAAAAATTTATTTATTTTTTTTTTTTTTACAATACATATATGA
>JAIUCT010007468.1:0-10515 GCA_021307375.1 Tetraneura akinire
AAAAGATAAATTATGAATATAAAACAAAATATTCAATTCAATAACTACCTAATAATAATATTATTATTAGCTGAATTTCCACCATTTGTTATATAAAATATTATTAAAAATGTTAAAATTAGCATGTAATAAATGTGCTTAAAATTTTTTATATGAATTTAATTAGTGTTTAGTATAGACTATTTGAATAATAAATGTGTAAGTATAAGTTGAAGGCAAGTTTAATTAGTAAATAAATATTAATTTCAAAATATTATTATAAGTCAAAGATTATGAAATAAATAATACTATTTTTAAAAATTTAATTTAATACAAAACATTTATTTTGACACTATAGTAAAATCTTCAATTTCAAGATAAAACTATAACTTTTATTATTTAATTAAAACAACACAAATTAACTATAAGTTGATATTATTTCAATTTGTACATAGAATATAGATAAGTGTTATATGTGTGGCGAGCGCCGGGAACATTCTGGGATGCTCGCGCCGCGCGGCAGGTAGCTATAATTGCCGCGTGTCGGGTGGAGCGTTCTAGAATGTTCGTGCGCCGTCTCTCGCTACCTCGAGAACATTCTACTGCCTATATAAAGCGCCACAACCAGACCGAGTTAGTCAGTACCGAGTCAGTACCTTACCGCGACGTCTCTAGTTTCATTTGTCATTTTGTTATATTACAATATACAGTTTAAATTATTATATTGGTTTAGTGTTCTTGTATTTTACTTTACCCACACACTTACCATAGTGGTGACCTCGACAATGGAAAACGCACCTATTAATGACGTTCCGCACATCTCTCGCGTTGGAATCAAAATTCCACCATTTTGGCCTGAAGATCCCGCGGTATGGTTTGCACAGCTTGAAGCTCAATTCGCTTTAGTTAACATTACTCAAGACTCCACCAAATATTATTACGCTATTTCACAACTCGACGGTCCTGTTATTAAAGAAGTGAAAGACATAGTTTCCAATCCACCGGAAACCGGTAAGTTTGATAAACTGAAAACTGAATTAATCGAACGCCTAACTTCTTCACAAGAGCAACGTGTCCGCCAGCTTTTAACACACGAAGAAATCGGTGACAGGAAGCCATTCCAATTTTTGCGTCATCTCGCAAATCTTGGTGGTTCCTCAATTCCACAGGATTTCTTGCGTACTTTGTGGTCAAATCGTTTACCTCCCCATATTCAAGCTGTTATAGCTACCCAAAGGAACGCTCCTCTTGATGACGTAGCAAAACTCGCCGATACGGTAAACGAGGTAACACCGCAGGCTCACGTGGCTCTTACTTCACCGTCTAATGAGATGACCAGTCTCACAGCTCGTATTGATAAACTCACACATCAGATAGCAGCCCTTACAGCAACTGGTCGTTCGGCTCTGAATATGAAACGTTCTAACATGCGTACCCGTTCACCTAGTCCTCGTCGTCGAAATATGTCCACCGAATCTGTTTGTTGGTATCACCGCCGATACAGAGAACATGCCAAAAGATGCACAACCCCGTGCTCTTTCGTTTCGGAAAACGCACAGGGCAGCGCCTAATGGCGGCTAGCGTCTGTCCGCAACCACCCAGCCGCCTCCAAGTTTCCGACCGTAAAAGTAAGCTTCAATTTTTAATAGATACCGGTTCCGATTTATGTGTTGTCCCACGCACTTCTTTGCAAGGGCCTCGACAACGCACTACTTATGAGCTATACGCTGCAAACGGATCTATTATTCCTACCTATGGTTGGACCCAGCTCCATCTCGACCTAGGCCTCCGAAGAGATTTTTCATGGCGTTTTGTGGTTGCCGATGTTACACATCCAATTATCGGAGTAGACTTCTTGTCTTACTACAATCTCCTGGTCGACATTCGACACAAACGTCTCATCGACAATGTCACGACACTGACTACTCGAGGTACCTTTGTCAATTCTTCTGTTCCTCATGTCAAGGTCATTTGTGGTAACTTACGATACAATGATATCTTTACTAAATTCCCGGACATCATTCGTCCACCGGGAGTTATTCGAGATGTTCGCCATGCTACGCTGCATCATATCAGAACCACCCCTGGCCAACCAGTCCACTGCCGTGCTCGCCGTCTCGCCCCAGATCGTCTGAAAATTGCCCGATCTGAGTTTGAAGCGATGGTTCGTGATGGTATTGCACGTCGGTCAGAGAGTCCCTGGGCTTCTCCACTCCATCTCGTGCCTAAAAAGGAAAATATTTGGCGCCCTTGTGGTGACTATAGGGCTCTCAACGCGCGAACTATTCCTGACCGGTACCCAGTACGTCATCTTCTCGCTTTTTCGTACGCTCTTCATGGTTGTACCATTTTCAGTGTCATTGATTGTGCAAAAGCGTTTACCCAGATTCCAGTCGCTCCTGATGATATTCCAAAGACCGCAATCACAACCCCATTTGGTTTATTCGAGTTCAATTTCATGACTTTTGGCCTTCGAAACGCAGCCCAAACCTGGCAACGTTTTATTGACAACGTTCTTCGCGATCTACCATTTTGTTTCGGTTACTTAGATGACATCTTGGTGTTTTCTCGTAATGAAAACGATCACCAAGAACACCTGAGGACAGTTTTTCAGCGTTTCTCTGACTACGGAATTGTCGTTAACCAGAGCAAATGTGTGCTAGGTGTGTCCGAAGTCATTTTTCTCGGATACGTAGTCACTTCTTCTGGATGTCGTCCGACTTCAGATAAAGTCAAAGCTATTCAGACTTTTCCTCAGCCTTCTACAGTCCGACAACTTCGTCAGTTTTTAGGAATGCTCAATTTCTATCGACGACACCTGCCACATGCCGCTGATATTCAATCACCTCTTAATGCCATCTTAGCGGGCCCAAAGGTGAAAGGCTCAACTCCTGTTCAATGGACATCGCAATTAATATCAGCTTTCAACGATTGCAAGACAGCACTTTCCAATGCTACACTCCTGGCGCATCCAAATACTTCAGTATCCTTAGCACTTTTCGTCGATGCTAGCCAGTATGCAATTGGTGCGTCTCTCCAACAGCAATCTCAGCAATCTTGGGAGCCTTTAGCTTTCTTTTCGAAGAAGTTAAATCCTTCCCAACATAAATGGAGTACTTATGACCGTGAACTTTTTGCTATCTATGAAGCTATCAAGTATTTCCGACCCATGCTTGAAGCCCGTCATTTTACTATATTTACGGATCATAAACCTCTCACGTTTGCTTTTGCTCAGAAAAACGACAAATGTTCACCGCGTCAATTTCGCCATTTAGACTTTATTTCCCAGTTTACAACTGACATAAGGCACGTTTCTGGAAAGGACAACATAGTCGCTGACTCACTGTCACGCATTGAATCAGTTTCAACACCAATTAACTTTTCAGCTCTGGCACGTAGTCAAGAAACTGACCCGGAACTCCGAAACCTTCTAGATCACGGTTCAGTTCTCCGCCTTGTTAAAGTCCCTATTCCTGGATACGATGAATCTCTTTATTGTGATACAAGCAGTGATAATCCTCGCCCGTACTTGACGCCTAACTTCAGACGTCAAGTCTTTGATAATATTCACGGCCTCAGTCATCCTGGAGCAAATACTTCAAGACGTTTAGTTTCCCAACGTTTTGTTTGGCCATTAATGAACAAAGACTGTCGAAATTGGTCTCGTTCCTGTCTTCAATGTCAGCGAAGCAAAGTCTCTAAACACATTTCTGCGCCACTTGGTAATTTTACTGTTCCACCAGTCCGTTTCGCACATGTACACATCGACTTAATCGGTCCTCTTCCTTACTCGAATGGATTCAGATACTGTTTAACTGCAATAGATCGGTACACCAGATGGCCAGAAGCTACACCTTTGCAAGACATAACTGCTGAAACTGTTGCTAAAGCACTCGTCTTCTCCTGGATTGCGCGCTTTGGCGTTCCATTACAAATTACTACGGACAGAGGACGACAATTTGAATCTCAGCTTTTCCAGTCACTAGCCAAACTATTCGGTATTTCCTTGTCTAGAACAACTAGTTATCACCCACAGTCAAACGGTCTTGTTGAACGTTGGCACCGCTCTCTTAAAGCTGCCATTATGTGCCATGAAGACTCTTCCTGGTCATACGCTCTACCTTTAGTGCTCCTTGGTCTACGCACTGCCTGGAAGGCTGATCTCAAATCATCAGTCGCAGAACTAGTGTACGGAGAGACATTGCGAGTCCCTGGTGAGTTTTTATCTCCTTGCTCAATCTCTCCTGAACCTTCAGATTTTGTGGTGAATCTCCGGAACGTTATTTCCAAACTTCGTCCCGTTCCAGCATCACGTCACTCAAGAAGTCGCATTTTTGTTCATCAGGATCTAGCAACATGCACTCATGTCATGCTACGCACCGATTTGGTTCGAACCTCTCTCCAACCACCTTACACTGGACCTCATCCTGTTCTTACTCGTAGTGACAAGACTTTTGATATTTTGGTTAAAGACAAGAAGACGACCGTGTCTATTGACCGCCTTAAACCGGCTTACTTCATCACAAACCCGTCCAAATTAACTCAACGCTTTCCAAAAATAACAGCCGAAGAAGAATTTCCCAACTCTTCCATTGATGATGATGCGTCTCCCACGAACAGACCTACGGTAACAACTCGATCAGGACGACGTGTCCGGTTTACCAATTTTTTTCAAGCATAGCAACACACTTCCCAGGGGGGTGATGTGGCGAGCGCCGGGAACATTCTGGGATGCTCGCGCCGCGCGGCAGGTAGCTATAATTGCCGCGTGTCGGGTGGAGCGTTCTAGAATGTTCGTGCGCCGTCTCTCGCTACCCCGAGAACATTCTACGGCCTATATAAAGCGCCACAAACCAGACCGAGTTAGTCAGTACCGAGTCAGTACCTTACCGCGACGCCTCTAGTTTCATTTGTCATTTTGTTATATTACAATATACAGTTTAAATTATTATATTGGTTTAGTGTTCTTGTATTTTACTTTACCCACACACTTACCATATATGTATTATAATTTATAATATAAAACAATTAATTCTTGGTGACATAATTTTTATTGACAATATTTACCCAAATAGATATATATTAATTATTAATAGGTGTATTAATTCCTTTTAATAGGTATACCTAATAAAATACTATTACAAGATAAATATTAGAGATATTATAGATTATAGATTTCCTACTTTTCGATTTTTATAAGTACTAATAATAGCTTTGTTCTAGAAGATTCAACGAAAACACTCCATCATTATTATATTGGTATTTGGTAATTCTGACAATCAGATAAGGCGCTCTGCTGGTTTAGCTAACAATATTTTAAATTAGTAATAAAAGTAACTATGAAACAAGTAAAATTTCCAACATATACTATATAGTTTATAAATTATAAATTTATAACACAATATTCTATGGCCTAATTACCTAATAAATTTAAAATATTATAACCACATGGCCACATATGATTTATGACATAAACTAATGAAAATTTTATTTTTATATAATTTTAAATACCATAAATCTAATGAATTAAATTATTCAACTTCATTATTATAACCACTGACAAATAATATTTATCAAATATAGTAGAGCCTGTATGTATTCGTAATAATAGTTATAATAATACGAGTATAATGGAATAATTTATTGATGTATGATGTAGAATATCTACGGGTACCAAGAAATTCTTATAATTGACAAAATGTTATATTTTCTATTATATTATCTAATTAGAAGGTACTAGGTACACATAAAATATAAAAATACCTATTACACAATTATCTTTTATCTTTTTCATTTTTAAACTGGACAGATAAAGGATAAAGATAAATATTTTTTATTTCATCTAGATAAAAGATAAAAGATGATTCAATGTCATCTAGATAATATTTCAGATAATTTTATCTAGATAGTCCCAACACTGCGGTCGATTCATCTGAATGTTGTGTGAATGCAGAATTTTTATTTGGCTTGGTACAACAATCGTCTACATTTTTATTAGATTCCTATAAAAGAATGAAAGTTTGGTCTGATTTAACAAAAAAAACTCATACGAGTAATGATAAATTAAGGAGATTAAATTTAATTGGTGCTACACGGTGGTGGAGCAAAGAAAAAGCATTAAGCTCTATTATAAAACTTAATGAAACAGACATAAAAAATTCAAGATTTTTATTATTTTTAAATTTTTTGCTGGAAATAATTTCAAATCACTCTACATTTGATTCAAAAACAAAATTCACCGCTCGCACTCTATTACAAAATTGGTCTAAGTTTAATGTGATTATGACTGCAGCAATTTATCTGGACATATTTAATATTAGTTCACCTATTTCTAAATTTCTTCAATCTCCGTCATTAAACTATCTAACTGCTTTTAATATGATTAACAATTTGCATAAAGAAATTAGATCTAGAAGATCTAGTTATGTTTGACTTTGTTGACAATAATTCTATTTACCACGAGGGTATGTTTTTAAAATTTGTCCCGAGTAAACGTTATTGTATGGTAGTAATATACTTTTTTTCTTTACACTTGGCGTTTTGTTGAATATATTAAAAAATCCAACGATCATAACATCACGATAGAACCCGTAATGTAAAAAATCATATTAATTAAAAAATGACAACAAACAGTTTATCATAAATATCGTGTTTGATAACGGGTATCAACCGATGTGTGGCGAAACGTGTGTGTGTGTTATCGTCAACTTTATTAAATAATGAAATAATTACGCACGAGTTTTATTAACGTAATAAATAAAATGTATGTTTATTAAACAATAACAAGATGAGACAATATAATAATAACAATTTATAGAAAATGTAACAGTTCGTAAAACGGCTCGAGAAGCGTTGGTCAACGCGAGAGGATGAGTCGTGCGGAATTCGCGGTAGCGATGCCAAGGATAAACGTGGATACAAAAGCAAGTTTGGAAGAACTTTTTCGTTTCGCGAGAGTCAGAAAAGTCGTCGGAGTGAACGTCGTCAGTTGTCGATGACGGTTAGGACGAAAAAGCACCGGTCCGTTGGCCGGGCGCGGCGTCGTAATCCGAACGCGAGTGCGGTAGGTCGTAGGAGGGGTGTGACCAACGCTTGAACAGTGCGAGCGCACTACGGGGAAGAATATTGTGGCAGTGTCCCGCCACATTACTCCCCACCCCCCGGGGAAGAAAAACGAACTTGTTTGTTTTTTGTGCGTCCTCGTGGCTGAGGCTGTTGTTGAAATGCGTGGGCGGCATACGAATGATCGACGAGTGGGTCGTTTCGCAAGACGTAGGCTGGCTTGAGTCGGTCGATGGTTACCAATGATGCCCTGTTGTTGATCTGCAGTAGGTAATCCTTCGGCCGACGGTCGAGCACCACGTATGGCCCTTCATATCGTGGTTGGAGAGGTTCACGGTGCGCGTCGACTCGCACGAAGACGTGGCTGACGTTGTCGAGTTGGGCCGGTACGAAAATACGTCTCGTCGTGTTGTGGTTCGAGCCCAGAACCGGTTTTAACTGCGCCATCGAATCGCGCAGGGCAGTGACGAGATTATGCGGAGATGGCTCGGACGGGGCCGAACTAAATAACTCCCCTGGGAGTCTGAGCGTGGTGCCGTAGACGAGTTCCGCGGGTGCCGCTCCGATGTCACCTTTAACGGTGTTGCGCAGTGCGAGCAGCACGATCGGCAGGCGGAGTGACCAGTCTGGTGACTCGTGCGCGGCGAGTGCGGCCTTGAGCGTTCGGTGTAGACGCTCGACCATGCGGTTTGCCTACGGATGGTAAGGCGACGTTCGGACATGACGAATGTTGAACGTGTCGGTGAGCGCTTTCATCAGGTCGGACTCGAATTGACGACCCTGGTCGGTGGTGATGACGTCGGGAACACCGAAGCGAGCGATCCAGTGAATGACCACGGCGGCGGCAACAGTACGCCGCTGTGCGCTTGATTGTGAAGAGTTTCGAAAATGTACCGGCGTCGCGTTTTTGGAACAAAGAGTCTCGATCGGTCGTTGGTAGTATCGAAGTAGATCGGGCTGTTGTCAGTCTGACGTGCGTGCAACGCGAGCGACGTAGTCACGTAGTCGTTTGACCGGATAATATGCTTCGCAGTTCGGGGTCGTTGGCCTGCTCAGCCGCCCATTGACGTAGGTCGGGGACGTCGTCGCCGATTGCGGACAGTTCGAGCCGCGATAGTGCGTCCGGAACGGTATTGCTCTCGCCGCTGACATGTTCGACGTCGTGAATGAACGGCGACAGGAATGCGATGTGGCGAGTTTGACGGTCAATGTGCTTCTCGGATTTTTGCGAAAACATGTATAAAAGCGGTCGATGATCGGTGCGCAGAGTCGTCGGTCGGCCTTCGATCGAGTGTATAAAGTGTTTTGCAGCCAAGAACGCGGCGAGTAGTTCGCGATCGTATGTACTGTACCGCGACTGCGCGTCTGATAATTTACGCGAGGAAAAACCAAGCGGTTGCCACTGATCGCGCACTTTCTGTTCGAGCACTGCGCCGACGGCGATATTGGAGGCGTCTGTGCTGAGCCGAAACGGATGCGCGAGGTGCGCGGTGTGTGCGAGTGCTTCGCGACACGTATCGAGCGACTTACGAGACTCGTCCGTCCAAGTCAGTGGACCGTCGCGTTTTGTCACTGCGGTTGCGGTTGCGGTTGCGTATAGCGGAATTTATATGTTCGCTGCGTTCGGAATAAAACGGTGATAAAAGTTCAATGACCCGAGGAAACGCTGTAATTCCTTTTTCGTTTTCGGTAACGGCCACTGACGAATCGCGTCGACGCTGTCGGGGTTCGGATACGAACCTTTCGCGTTTATGACGTGTCCGAGGAAGACGAACGTGTCCGCGGCAAAAACGCACTTCGCCGGGTTTATCGCGATACCGAATTTTTCGAATCGCCCGAGAACTGTTCGGACGTGTTGTTCGTGATCGGTCGGATTAGCAGAAGCGATAAGTACGTCGTCGACGTAGGTGAACACGAAGTCGAGGACGCTGAGGATCGAATTGACCAAACGCTGAAAAGTCTGTGCGGCGTTGCGGAGGCCGAAACACATGACCGAAAACTCGAATAAACCGAACGGAGTCGTGATGGCGGTCTTATGCACGTCGGTCGGCGCGATCGAAACTTGGTGGTATGCGCGAACGAGATCGAGTTTGGTAAATACCTTTTTTCCTGCCAAGTTGATGGTGAAATCCTGTAGATACGGCAGCGGGTAGAGGTCCAGAACGGTGACGTTGTTCAGTCGTCGATAGTCTCCGCAGGGGTGAAATGAGCCATCCTTCTTGGGTACAAGCAGCAATGGGCTGGCCCACGAGCTCGACGATGGTCGACAGACACCGAGCGACTGCATAATATTGAATTCGCGTCGAGCGACGGTGAGTCGGTCGGGCGGCAGACGACGTGGGCTGGCGAAGAGCGGGGGGCCCGTCGTTTGCAGAACGTGTTCGACGTCGTGCAAGAATTTCGTCGGAACGAGCGATTGGCGTGTCACTTTCGGAACCTCGCGAATGATAGCGGACAGATTATTTTTACTAGTTTGAAAATACTTGAATTACTATCAAGTTATGATTTGATTGGTGCATTTCCCAATTTATATATTGCTTACAAATCATTAAGTACTATACCAATATCATCGGCTTAAGCTGAGCGCAGCTTCTCAAAGGTAATATATATTTATCTTCAATAAATACACTTAAAACAATAAATAGGTAGTAAATAATATTTTATTTATATGTTTTAGGTTAAATATATAAAAACTAGACTAAGATCTACAACAGCACAAGATCGATTGGAAAGCTTGTTAATTTTAAGTATAGAAAAAGATATTTCGATTGATATAAATGCTGTAATTGATCAACTTGCTTCAACATCAGATATTTTAAAAAGGAAATTAATGTTTTCTTAAATATAAATACATTTATATAAGCATGTTTTTGTTTTATGATTTAGTTACACAATTTAATAATTAAGTATTTATTAAAATATATTATTATTGTTTAGTAAATTTTTTAAAAAAGATAATTAAATGGTATATTATAAAAAAAATTTTGGTGGGTGGTTATTAATAATAATAATAATAACAATAATAACAATAATAACAATAATAACAATAATAACAATAAATAATAATAATAATAATAATAACAATAATAACAATAATAACATCAATAACAACAATAACAACAATAACAACAATAATAACAATAATAATAATAATCAGATGATGATGATGATGATGATGATGAAGATGATAAGAATTAATAAACAATAATAAACATATTAAACAAAGACAAAAGACAAAACCTCAATATAGAATTATTCCCATACAATATTCTAAAAATAAATTTAATCCATTAGCGCTACAGTGGCAATGTACAATGAGTATCAAAATTTGTATTATAATGAGTGAGCTATCTATACTATTCATAATCAATGATAATAGCTATGTAAACACCCAAAAAAATTTTCAAGTCTGTAACTTAAAAATTATCCGAGTTATCGTGAAATATAGAAATTGAATTCGTCAAAATTTCATTT
>JAIUCT010007476.1:0-12175 GCA_021307375.1 Tetraneura akinire
AAAAAAAAAAAAAAAAAAAAAAAATCACAAATCATTGTAAAACCAATACATTCTTCGCTTCGCTCAGAATCTAAAATTTCTATGTAAATTCTTATTTATTATTCTATTTTATTTGGCGTAATATCTAAAGATGGTTCATAATTAGTATAAAATAAAATACCTAAATGATTTTACGTAACGACGTAACGTCAAGTTATGTACCTACTAAAATCCTATTTCAAGTACTTCTAAGTTCAGTCAGATTATAATTTTCGTTTGAACTAATAATATCAACTTAAAACAGCTATAAAAAAAATTGAGATGAGGGATTTTTCTAATATTTTAGTATGATGTTAAGTAATATGTAGGTATACTTCAGTAAAATTTTCATACCTAAATACTAAAATTGCCAATTTTATCACACATTATATACGTAAAAACGAGAATTTTACGAAATATTCAAAGTCCAATATTTTGTAGAAAAATTAACATAACGGTTCCAAAATTATACCACATATATATATTAGAAATGTGAACATCCAAAAAGAAATTCAGGTCTCTATCTTAAAAATCGTCTCAAGTATCGTGAAATATAGAAATCGAATTCGTCGAAATTTCATTTTTCGCGAAAAATGCCGTTTTTTCGCCGTTTTTTCTACCGCATAGGTTCAATTTTGAGAAATTCGAAAAATGACCTAAATAAAGTACCAACTACATCCACTTTGCTACCGGAAACCTACCCTATTCGTGAAAATCGGAGCATTATTTCGGGTAGTATTTTTGTACACAGACATAAAAAAAAAAAAAAAAAAAAATCACACATCATTGTAAAACCAATACATTCTTCGCGTCGCTCAGAATCTAAAATGCAGCCGTATGGTGCGTACAAAGTAAAAATTTTAACAATGTGTAAAAACAAAAACAATGTAAAGACCGCGGATTCGTGGCGACAACGTTAATTGTCAATCATTGGCGGAAATCTGGGGGTTTTGAGGGTGCTTAGTCCCCCAAGATCTTGACAAGCCCCCATAAAAATATTACAAAATTATAAATTTTAATTAATAAAATATAACTTAAACATTATTTAATAACGAAAGAAATTATAACACCAACACCACATAATAAATTATGTTTTTATATTGTAAATTTGTTTATAAAATATAAAATTTATAATATACGAATATAATATTACATTTTATATTTTTATATAATATTTAACATTAAAAATTAGAATACAGAACACAGAACACAGTTCAAGTGATTTATTTTTCGTCAATTGAATAATAATTATAGTTTTTGCCAATTTAGTATTTTACTATTTTTATTTCGAATACCTAAAATCTCATATAATAACCAATAGGTATTCTAAATACCTACCTAATAAATTTATGATAAAACCAAAACTGTCTATTGTTATAGTGCCTCGTGATGTCGTGAGTCGTGACGCAATGGAAAGATGTGGAAATGGTATTTATAGACATCATAATATTGTATTTTACGGTTTTATACCCAGTATTGGTTTATAAGTTATTAGTTTATTACTTAATCAAGGATGATGGTTTTAAAATAAAATATTACTTATTAAAATCAAGGATGATGGTCTTAAAATAAAATAAATATTTTAATTTTTGTTTTACATTATACAATGTGTATTTTATACAGTACTATATTATTAAAAATCAAATATGAATGAAAAATTAGTTGTAGTTATTTTATTTTAAATGTATAGTTCAGTACCACATACAAGTTGATTTTAAATTCTGGGGCGTTACAAACTTTATTTTTTAAAAGGTTACCAATAACAATACATTTTTTTTATGTATTATTTATGTTTTATTTGTCTAAAATTCTTATGTCTAATTAAAAATTTCTATTTCCTACCAGTAGTATTTTTTAGATATTAATTAATAAATACTAAATAGTAAGAATATTAATCCGTTGCAGTGACTTTGTAATATTATAAATTAGGGGTACCCAATATAATATAAAGGCTAAATAAATATAAAAAAGTGTAATTTTTATACCCAGAGAATTCTAGATATATTTTAATAGGACAAAGCTTTTTATCTAATATTATTTTATAATTAATTAATAAACATAATGCTCGCATATCGATTAATAATAAATGATACCAAACTAAACATATACCTACATTGACAGAATAATATTAATATTTATTAATAATTTAAATAAATAAAAACCCAAATTCACAAAAAATTTACTTTTATTTTATATAATACGTATTTCGATAACAAAGTAAATTTTTTGTGGATTTGGGTTTTTATTTATTTAAATATATTATCCACAAGTTAATACTTCAACAATAAATATTTATTAATAATATTAGTATTTAGTAATCGTAATTTTGCATAATGTCATATTACCAAATATTATTAAAATTTGAATCACCGACAAAATATCGCCGGTAAAATATCGCGAAACCCAAACCATTATATCGTAAAGAAATAATATCGCTGTCCATATTATCGCTTGGAATAATAATTATTGCCAGTATAATATTGCCGGTATGAAATATAGCAGTAATTTAATTAAAAATAAATAATAAATTACAAGCATAAAATATTGTTATATTTATATTAACATATAGTAATTCATAAAAATTATAAAAATTAGTATAGGTAATATAATAAAATTGATATATATATATATATATATAACATAATGATTACTAAAAAATTAAATATGTATAAATATTAAGGGAATATTAATGGAAGTATATATTCAGTGAAATATCTTGAAGATAATCTACAAACTCTCCATTATGATATTCTGCTACTACATTCTTTACTGTTTTACTTTTTTGATCTTTTTACAGACGCGATTATAATGTACTGCTATATTATTTCTTTACGATATAATAATTTCCCAATATTTTAGTTGCAATATTTTTGTCACGCGATATTTTGTCGGGATACCTTAAAATTTAATATTTTTAATAAAACTTATAATAGTTAGGTATAAAATTTGTAATAACAATTATGACTGATCAAAATCTGATAATAAAATGACAAAATATTTTATCCAAATTTTGGAAACCATAATTTATTTTATTTATATATACCCTTATTTATTTTATTTATATTATCCCTGTTGGTCGGGAGTAGAATAGTCCATCGGTTGTTCCTGTCTGTCTTAAAAAGCGACTAAAAGGGACTTGTAGATGGGCAGCAGCCCCTACAATACTGGATGTAGGTGCAGAAAATTATTAAGTTATGGTAGGAACAGCTTCACACCAGATAAAAGTCGGCATATACGGAAGCTGTATGACTGGCGGCTTCACTGCGCTGAGGAAGGCAACGGGATACCACCTCATTACTTTCCCTAGTTAAACAGAAGTTTAACATCGATTCACCAATGGACTTTAGCAGAGTAAAAATTATTTCCGGAGGTAGAATAGTTCCCCAATCGGATCTCCGGGTGGGAGCTACCCTGCATGAGGTACAAATCGTGAATTCCTGTAGGAATAAGAAAAGTATTATGATTGGGACATGGAACGTAAGAACAATGCTCCAAACAGGCAAGTTAGAAAATATCATAATTGAAATGGAAAGATTAAAACTAGAAATATTAGGTATATGCGAAAAAAGATGGCCAAACAGCAATGACTTTTGGTCAGACAACTATAGAGTAATTCATTCTCAAGGAAAAAACGGACAATGCGGAGTTGGTGTAATGTTACATAAAACCTGGGGACAAAAGGTTAAAAATTACATCGTATACAGTGAAAGAATTATGATGGTTCAATTGGAAGCAGATCCAAATGACCTATTCATAATACAAGTAAATATGCCTACATCAGGTGCTGATGACGAAGATGTTGAAGAAATATATACTGGAATAGAAGAACTACTAAAACTCACGAAAGGAATAGACAACGTTTTCATAATTGGTGACTGGAATGCTGTTGTAGGTGAAAAAAAAGACGGTAGAGAAGTAGGGAAATATGGACTAGGCCAAAGAAACGCAAGAGGAGACCGATTAGTGGAATTTACTAAAGGAAATAGTTTCGTGATTGTGAACATACTGTTTGAAGAACATAAGAGAAGAAGATATACTTGGAAAATGCCCGGTGATGTAAGAAGATTCCGGATTGACTATATATTAGTGAAAACCCGTTTTAGAAACCAAGTCAGATCTTGCAAAACTTATCCTTGAGCAGATTGTGTCAGTGACCAACAACTAGTAAGTATGAAATTTTCTGTAAAGTTTAAAAAAATCGTTAAAGTTGAAAGAAAGCAAACCAACTATAATTTTAAAGATTTGGAAACCTTGGAAGTAGCAGAAGATCTGAAGAAGAACATGGATATAATGTACAAAAAAGGTGATCAGAAAGAGCCAATAGACAAAAGATGGGAGAGCATAAAACACACGGTGATAAATGCCGCTAAAAACACATTAAATACGAAAAGAAAAAAAACCTAATAAAAATTGGATCACCACAAATATTATAGATTTGATTGAGGAAAGACGAAAGTATAAGCACCGAACTGATATAGAAGGGCAATTAAAATATCGGAACCTAAGAAACCGTATAAACAGAGTATCGAGAAAAGCAAAAGAAGAATGGCTAGATCAACAATGTGTAGAAATGAACGATCTTTTTAAAACAAACAGGCTAGATCAAGCATATAGATACATTAAAAGTTTCTTTAAAACAAACAAGACTCGAAATAATAGTATTAAAGACAAGAATGGTAAATTGATCTTAGATACAATAGAGGTAGTGAGCCGATGGCGGGAGTTCCTTGAAGAACTATATCAAGGAGATGAATTACAAGACATAAAAATCTTGGAAATTTGAAAAATAAAAAAGCCCCTGGAATAGACGAAATCCCCAGAGAACTACTACAAAACGCAAGTGAAAACATAAAAAATACGTTGTTCCATCTTATAAAAGATATATATGAAATAGGAGTAATACCATAGGACTTTTGCAATAGCAGAATTGTAACACTACCGAAAAAGAACAAAGCTGACTCTTGTACAGATTTTAGAACCTTGAGCTTACTCCCCCATGTTTCAAAAATACTAATAAAAATTATATATCAGCGAATATATAATAAAGCCAACCAATATCTTGAAAATGACCAGTATGGATTCAGAAAACAAAAAGGAACTAGAGAGGCAATATTAGGACTTAGGATCTTAATATAAAAGCAAATATCTAGAAATAAAATAACTTACTTAGCATTTATAGATATTGAAAAAGCTTTCGATAATATTGATTGGCAAGTTATGTTTTCAATAATGAAGGAATTGGATTTAGATTTTAAAGACAGGAGAATTATATACAACCTCTACAAAAATCAAAACGCAGAAATTAAAATAAACAATGAGACAGCTAGTGCGAAAATCCGTAGAGGTGTAGACAAGGGTGCCCACTCTCACCATCACTATTCAACTGCTACATGGAAAGGTGTCTAAATGAAGTTAAAGAGATACTTAACAGGCTTAGGATTGGAATTAAAGTGGGTAGTATATTAATTCCAATGATCCGGTTTGCAGACGATATCGTACTATTAGCAGAAACAGAAAATGACCTTCAGAGAGCTTTGGTTGAGATGTAAATTACCATAAATGACTATCATATACGTATAAGCTCAAGCAAAACAAAGATTTTAGTTTGTGCTCGTGAACCAACATTCAATACAAATATTCATTTAGGAAACCACCTTATAACACAAGTTTCCAGTTTCAAATATTTGGGTAGTTTAATAACAGCAGACGGAAGTAGTTCGCAGGAAATTAAGAAAAGAATAGGACAAGCAAAGACAGCTTTTATTAAGAAAAAGAGAATTTTGATATCTAGAAAAATTAACATAGGTATAAAGAAGACATTTCTAAAAACCATTGTATGGAGTGTCGCATTATATGGCTGTGAGACATGGTTTATAAATGAAACGGAGAAAAGATCTCTTGAGGCTTTCGAAATGTGGTGTTGGAGACAAATGGAAAAAATTAATTGGGCAGAAAGAGTAACAAATGAAGATGTACTGGCCCAAGTAGGAGAAAAAAAATCCATATTCAATGTAATAAAACGACGGCGATGGAACATGATGGGGCACGTTTTACGACATGGTGAAGAGTTGCATCATATTATAGTAGAAGGTGCAGTGGAAGGACGAAGACCACCAGGAAGACCAAGAAACTCGTACGTATCTCAATTGATAAAAGACGCAGGAGTTAGTACATACGTTGAATTAAAGAGGCTTGCTGAAGATCGTGATAAATGAAGGACGAAGGTAACACTGTAAACCAACCTCTTACCGGTTGAAAAAAAAAAAATTATTTCTTTACGATATAATAATTTCCCAATATTTTAGTTGCGATATTTTGTCGGGATACCTTAAAATTTAATATTTTTAAGAAAACTTATAATAGTTAGGTATAAAATTTGTAATAACAATTATGACTGATCAAAATCTGATAATAAAATGACAAAATATTTTATCCAAATTTTGGAAACCATAATTTATTTTATTTATATATACGTACACACTGATAAATATTATTTATAAATGTACCTAAGTCATAAAAAAGTAATTTATAATATTTAAACGAACAGTAGTTATTCATTATTAGTTATTTATATAAGAAAGACTACCAAAATATTACAAAAATATGGCATTTTTCATGAAAACTGAAATTTTTTATGAAATAGAATTCTCGAAATTCACAATTTTTATATAACTGTTTAATATTATAATATAATCGAAAATCTAAGTAATCATAAAAGGAATTTCTTATTTATTAATTTTTTTAATTTTATCTTCGCACATATATTTGTTACCAAAAAATAGAAAAAAATAGATGGTCTTAATTTTTTTATAGATGTTTAAATTTGAAATTTTGTGAAATCGATATGTATAGTATTTATATAATGGATTTAGGATTCTTATTATTATTTCTCAATATTTTTACAATAATGGTTAATAAAAAAGACGAAAAATTTTATTGAAACTTAAATTAATAATATTAATATTGTTAAACTCAACTACAAATTATTGTAAATATTACAATGACAATTTTTTTTTTTAAAAATATATAGCTATTTCATGTATAAAAATAAGAGGGGATAATACTATAGAAGGGATACTGATGTAAAGAGAATAGTTCTTAATTTTAATTAGAATTGGAATGCGAAGATAAACCATTGAATTCGAAAAACGATTCTGAGCGAAGTTCAGTCAGATAATGTAGATATTGATTAATATATTGCCATTTTTTCGTCGTTTTTTCTAGCGCATATGGTCAATTTTGAGAAATTCAGAAAATGACCTAAATAAAGTACCAAGAACATCCACTTTCCTACGGAAACATGCTATTCGTGAAAATCGTACCATTATTTTGGGTAGTAAAAGTGACATCATACTTAAAAGAAATAAAAAAAAAATAAATACTCTAAATCTAATATTTGAAAAATTTAATAAATAACATATTCGTAATTAAAGTAACAATTAGATGAAATTTTATATTAAATCTATACTCCATTAATAGTAAGTGGTGATAATAATAAAAATTAATAGTAGTTGGTGTTCCAGTTCCAGCATTTATATTACAAAAAATATTTTTGTACAATTATAATACGAGTATAATAACAAATGCATAAATTTTAAATTCAGAACATTCTTTGCTTTTTTCAGAAATTAAGTTTAAAAATAGAACGTTGCAAATTTATTATTTTAGAAAAACGTAATTTAATAATTATTTAAAAAAAACCTATTTTTTTCAGTGATTTTATCATTATTATATAAATTTGTGAACACACAATAAACTAAATTTATTTCTAATTTAGTCATATTCATTTTTATACGAGTTTTTTACATCATTATTACAGATGTTCATATTTTATAAATAATGTTTCCGTATATATATTGACTATTTTAACATATATATTATACATATATAATGTATATGTTCTATGATTTTTTTACATTTTTCATGTATTTTTTAAAGTTTATACTCCATTAAATTATATTAACTGCAATCATTATCTTACACAATAATTATGAGTTCATTTTTAATAATTTTTTTCATAATATTTATTATGAATTTAAATATTTATTATGGTAATAATATTATACCTTATATTTAATCATTAATATATAAATGTATGCTTTTATATACCTACATTAATTATATTTAAGATAATTTAATTATTAAATAGATAAATTTAATAAATTAAGTATATGAATATTCAAAGTCATTTATTTTGCAAATATCATTTAAAATTAATATATTAAAGCTTGTATCATACTCGTATTTTATTTCGTATTTTACTCGTATAAGAAATGTATTGTTATTACAATAAATTGTCTTTTAGATTTGAAGCGATGCGAAGATTGTAATAATTTTACAATAACGAGTCTTCTCCTTTTTTGTCTGTATTTCTGTAAGCATTTTTCGACAAATAACAATACTCCAATTTTCACAAATAACAAATCCAATAACCTTATCTAAGCAAACCGGTAGGAAAATAGAATGTAGTTGGTACTTAATTTAGGTCATTTTTAGAATTTCTTAAAATGTCAATTATGTGGCAGGATAAACTAACAATTATAACGAAATCAAACTTCATTCATAAACGTTTCTTTGAATGCGATGATTAAATATGGCATTCAAATATTAATTTAAATAGAACACCATTTCCTCCACACATTTATCCTACTCGCAAGAGTATAAGTTCTAATTTTTCTTTGATTGAATGAATTATGATGACACTATTCTTATAAAAATAATGTTAATTTTACCACGAATAGGGGTGTTTTATTTTTCTAGTAGAAAACCATATGTTAGTTCGTTATTTTATTTAAGTAATAATTCAAATTTCTGCAAAATTGATTTTATACAAAAAGATTAATTTTAAGATATTTATTATTTTAGATTCTGACCGTAGCGAAGAATGTATTGGTTTTACAATGATGTGTGTCTTTTTTTTTTATGTTACTTTTTTTTTTGTTTTTTTGTTTTTTTTTTAAGTATGAAGACACTTTTACTACCCGAAATAATGCTCCGATTTTCACGAATAACATATGTTTCCGGTTGGAAAGTGGATGTAGGTGGTACTTTATTTAGGTCATTTTTCGAATTTCTCAAAATAGACCCTAAGCGGTAGAGAAAAAGACGAAAAATGACGAAAAAGCGGCATTTTTCACGAAAACTGAAATTTCAACGAATTTAATTTCAATATTTCAAGATAACTTAAGTAATTTTAAAGTTAGAAACTTGAAAATTTTTCTACAAAATATAGGACTTTAAATATTTCGTAAAATTCTCATTTTTACGTATATAATTATTTGATAAAATTGACAATTTATGGTATTAAGGTCTTATAATTTTACTGAAGTATACTTATGTATATATACTTATATATTACTTAACTTCATACTGAAATATTAAAAGATCCCAAGTTTCAATTTTTTTTTATAGCTGTTTTAATTTTTTTTTTCTAACTGAAAACACTATACTACCCGAAATAATGATTCAATTTTCACGAATAGCGAGTTTCAGAGGTAAAAGTGGATGTAGATGGTACTTTATTTAGGTCATTTTTCGTATTTCTCAAAATTGACTATAAGCGGTAGAAAAAACGACGAAAATTGACGAAAAATGAATTTTAGACGAATTTAATTTCAATATTTCACGATAACTTGGCTAATTTTTAAGTTAGAGACTTAAAATTTTTTATGGAATTTCATATACATACAAAGATAGAGACTTGAAAATTTTTTTGGGTGTTCTCATAGCTACTATATATATGTGGAATGTGGTAACATTTTGGAACCGTTATATTAATTTTTCTACAAAATATAGAACGTTGAATATTTCGTAAAATTCTCGTTCTTATGTTTGATATATTTGGCAATTTATGATATTAAGGCCTGAAAATCTTATTAAAGTATATATTCATATTACTTAACGTTAACACCATATCAGAATATTAGAAAAATCTCTATTCTCAACTATTTACATTTTTCATTCGATTTTCGATATAATATAAATATAAAACAATCATAATAAGTCGTAATATTATATTATTTATACCTGGGTTTATACCTACTATATAGTATATCATGATTCATAATATATTGTGTTTCTATAATCCTATTGAAATGGACATATCCATACAAAATATTACATACCTACTAAATCAAAACTAAAATTATCTTGATAGTTAATTTATTTTCCCATATAACGTTCGTATGATATTAATTTTAAAAATAAAATAATCCAAAAACAATAATATGCATGTTGCACGTGCCACGGTATTATGTACGTAAATATAGAACTATAAAACATTCTAATAATCGTTTATAATTATATCAATACGGGACAAGCTTAATATAATACCTACTTCATATTTATTATTTAAATAATATATATATAGAATATACTGATAGGTTAATAATAATTTTACAAACTGAATAAACCATGTAATTAATTAAAATTTTGTAATTTATAAAAAAAATGAGTATTTGTAATAAATAATAATTAATAATAAATATATATTTATAAAAATGAATGACATGAATTTTAATTTTTAAAGTTATTCAGGTATAAGTGTATTGTGAAATTCTAAATTAAAGTATTTAAATTTTTATTTAAACACTTTTATAATCAAGTATTATAAGCATTTTGAAAAATTATCTGTATTTAAAATACTTTTTAAAAGTATCTTTTACAAGACTGATCAGAATGTATTTCCAAAATATTAGATAAATTTAAAGTATCAATTTTTTTTTATAAGTGTTTAAGGTTAAAATTTCATTAAAATAAATATTTTAAGTATTTATATGAATTCTTATTTTATAGTCATAAGTCGTATATCATTATTTTATTAAAAAAATTTTAAAAATTTTATTAAAGGTCAAATACATTTTATATAACTCAGTTCCAATTAATTGTGAATTATTACACTTACGACTTTTTTGTATAGCTGTTTAGTATAAAAAAAAATAGTTCATACCAGGAATATCCGCAGAGATACAGGTCAATTTCGAGAAATTAGAAAATCGACCTTTATAAATTACCAACTGTATCCACTTTCCAACCGGAAACTTATTCTATTCTTGAAAAATCGGAGCATTATTTCGGGTAGAAAAAATTAAAAAGTTTTCTCCTACATAAAAAAAAAACAAAAACAAAAAAGAGCTGATACTCCTGCCGCAATTTATACAGCTATAAAAAGAAAAATCGTATATGTAATAATTCACAATTAATTAGAACTGAGACTGAGTTAAGTAAAATGTATTTCTAATTTTGTAGAAAATTGTTTAATATTGTTATATAATAAATAAAATCCAAATAAATACTTTCAATATTGACGCCTGTAAAAAGAAAATGAAACTTGGTATATTCATAATATATTGATGTAATGATAAGTATTATGTAACGGTTCCAAAATTTTATCACAAAAATAGTAGCTATGTGAACACCCAATAAAATATTCAAGTCTCTGACGTTAAAATGGCATATTTTATCGTGGATGATTGAAATAAGCTTCGTCAAAATAACAGTTTTCGTGAAAAAAGGCGTTTTATCGCCATTTTTTCGTCGTTTTTTTATCACATAGTGTCAGTTTTTGAGAAATTCGAAAAATGACCTCATTAAATACCAAATACATTCACTTTCCAACCGGAAACATATTATGCTATTAGTAAAAATCGGAGCATCATTTCGGATTGTAAATGTGTCTTCACGCGGAAAAAAAAAATTAGACCCATGTCATTGTGAATGCAAGAGAAGGAATACTAGTGTAAATGGGATACAGGTGTGAAAAGTATAGTGTTGTATTTTGATTACAATTTGAATGCAATGATAAATCATTATATTCGTGAAAACAATTTTGAGCGAGGTACTGTCAGATTTATGTATTTAGGCAGAGGTGGAACTAGGAATTTTGACGCCCGAGGAAAATATTTCAATTACCTCTTATGATAATAAACATCTTATATATTAAATGTTTTAGATTTAGAACGATGCGAAAAATGAATTGGTTTTATAATGCTGTGTAACCATTATTCTCTCTACAGCTTTATTACTATAGATTTGATCTATTAAGGACCAATTTGGCGATTAAGCAATATATGATCTACATTTAAATACTAACGAATACTCTTTCAATTCTATTAATATAGTTAATTATAATTAGGCTTAAAAGTATTAGCTATTATTT
>JAIUCT010007476.1:12185-37426 GCA_021307375.1 Tetraneura akinire
AAATTTAAGCTATTTGACTTTCGGACAATTCCTGTCCGAATAATATACTAAGTATATTAATTTTAAGACATATATTATTGTGTAAAATAATTTTTAACTGTGTAATAATATTATGTGAATAAACTTAGGCTGATAGTGAATCTCAGGTGTTTAAGCTATTTCACGAATCGAGTCGTTCATTAGACACACCGTTTCATATCTAATTTTAATTAATATTAAATTTTTCAAATTAATAAAGTCATAAATTATGAATATGAATTAGTTTTAAATTCAATTGTATATCTTCCATTAAATCGATTAAAAAAAATATATTATATCTAAGTAAATGTTTGTGATAATATTACAATTACACAAATATATAAAAGCTAAACATTAGTAATCAATTTGTTAAACATTTAAATTTACAGATGATATTACAAATGTTTTTAATAGTAAGTCCTAATCATATTATTTATTTTTTAATAAATAATGTGCAATTTATTTGATTTATAAATGATATAAGACGTATATAATTTAAAATTATTCTCTTAATGATTAGTTATATTGCAATATATTATAAGTTTTTTGATATTGAGAGACATGAATTGTTTAACAATGGATCTTATTCAACATATTTATAAAAAACAATTTTTTTATAATATACTAAATACTAAACATATTTTGTATTATTTTATTTTATTATAACTGAAAAATTCCAAAATACCATGATGACATTAATATTTAATATATTATAATAATTAAAAAGACAAAGAGACTTTTTTGATCGTATTCATGAGACAAATTAAGTTGAGTGGTTTAGGTATTGAGAGTGGAAGTAAGAAATATAAAAAAGGATTAAATTATATATAATCGCCAATTACAAAGTAAATATGACTAATGGGGGAGTGTAAACCTTAAAAATTGAAAACAGAACATAAAATTGACAGATTTTAGGATGCGAGTTAAAGAACCAATTTTGAGAGCAGTAAGGAAGACGATAAGTAATAGTAATCGATTTATATTTTTATAAATCAATAGAGGCCAAACTATAATAATATTTATTCAAAATAAGTAATCTCGTTGCACACCATGAGGACCAACGAATTTAATATTACGGGGAAAGAAAGTACAGCTGATATCATCTAAAGAAAAAACATATTAGCTGGACGATTAAAGTTGTCAATAGTTATGTATAAATATAAAGTTTGTGAAGAAAGATGTGCAGTCTAGATAGTAGAGAAAAAATTAGCAACGATTATTGAATTAGAACTTAGAGAACCATTAAATAACACATTTGTAAGAAGAGCTGATACTCCTGCCGCACAGGATACAGGTATGCGAATCATAGCGTTTAATTTTAATTAGAATCTGAATGCAATGATAAACAATAGCATTCGAAAAAAACGATTCTGAGCGAAGTTCAGTCAGATTATAATTTTCGTTTGAACTAAAAATATCAACTTAAAACAGCTATAAAAAAAAATTGAGAATAGAGATTATTCTAATATTTTGATATTATGTTAAGTCATATTTAAGTATACTTCAGTAAAATTTCCAGACCTTAATCACAAAAATTCCTAATTTTATCAAACATTATATATGTAAAAACGAGAATTTTACAAAATATTCAAAGTCCTATATTTTGTAAAAAAATATGGTTCCAAAATTTTACCACAATTATATAGTAGCTATGTGAACACCCAAAAAAATTTTCAAGTCTCTATCTCGAAAATTTCTTGCGTTATGGTGAAATATCGAAATCGTATTCGTCGAAATTTCATTTTTCGCGAAAAATGCAGTTTTTCGTCATTTTTTCGTAGTTTTTTCTACCGCTTAGGGTCAATTTTGAGATATTTGAAATATGACCTAAATAAAGTACCAACAACATCCACTTTCCAACCGAAAACTTATACTATTCGTGAAAATCGGAGCATTATTTCGTGTAGTAAATGTGTCTACAGAATAAAAAAAAAAAAACACACATCATTGTAAAACCAATACATTCTTCCCTTCGCTCAGAATCTAAAATATAAAACTTGAGATCATGACTTGCGATTAGTAGTGATTCTGGAATTAGAAGAATTCAAGGTAATTAAATAATTAATAATTGATATAATTTTAATTGATTTAACTAGTGCACAAGAGTACATGAAATTTTGAGGAGAGCACCATCTGATGCATTTTAATTTACGCTTTGTTATTACTTATTATTATAATACATCCAGGAAGTGGTGAGGGGGATTTGCGTTTCTTACCACCGCGGGTCAACTTGCGTGAAAGGTTTAGAGGAATAATGAGAGAAAAAAAAGAATGATTACGACCCTATGAGCAGGAAAGAAAAATAAAAATGAAAAATATTTGGTAGAGCTAGGGAAGGGGAAGTGATGCTGCGGCCCCACAACAGCTGGAGCGAAGGAAAGGAAGGGAAGGAATTTAGTGCACCGCTGCTTTCGCAACGGCTTACCTGTGGGCGCTGGTGTCCTGTCGAATATGCGCAGTAGTATTGCTGATTTTGGTGGGCAATGGTGCCCTGTTTAATGGTGCAGTGGACTGTTGTTTGGGTGGGCGTTGGTGCCCTACCGGAAGTACAGTTAACTACTGTATATGGGCGCTGGTACCCTGTCGAGAGTATCAGTTGCTAGATGCTGTTTGAAGGTAGCGGTGACTGCTGGTGAGCGCTGATGCTCTATTGAAATTTTCAGTTTGACGGACGGTGTAGATCGCTGAAAAACTGCATAGAACGTTAAACTAGAATGGAATAATACGTTAATTGAGTGTCAGAAACGTCATCTTTATATACGTTTTTCACAATAAAATGGGTTCCTGTCATTGGTTGGTTTTTCCCGTTCTGTGTTTACACATTGGCGGTCACCCATATCTATTTGTGCGGGTGACAAGGGATTTTATGTTATTATTAATATATTTTCGTGTTATAGAATGACATTGTCATAGTAGACGTCTTGTAATAGAGATGTTATTTTGCTCCGTAACAACACCTACTGCATTTATAATAAAAGGAAAGAATAAAAAATTAAGTGATTCTAAATATGCATATTTATAAATAGAGTAGAATTAAATTATTTTTCTTTTGTAAATTAATTTATCTTTCTATGTTCCTTTGATATTTATAACAATTATTAATAATGTTCTTTCTATTTTTTTTTTTTTTTTTTTTTATATCTTATTTTATCTTATTTTAAATAAAATCATATACATTTATGTCATGTTATTCAATATTAAAATCAATTTAACATTAATTTTTCATAGAATTTAAAATTATATTTATCTGAAAATATTTTTCTAATCTCCACAAATAAAAATATTTTAGTTAGCCGTAAATATAAAATTATTTTAATCAAATATTAAATTTATAAAATATTATGTAAAGTAATATTTTTTTTATTTAGAATTAAAATACAGGTTAGGAATAAATTAAAACTTTATACATTTAATTTAGGTAATGGACCAGGTAAATACGTAAATTAATAATTCATTAAATAGTTAATTATTTTTTTTATTATATCTGTTATAAAAAAAAAGTAAACCTTCAATTTACACAATATTTTTGAACTAAATAATGAAGTATGAGAATATGCTTACTACGTTACTTACTTACTAACTTTATATAACTTTGCCAAACTTTCTTCTAAACTCGAGGGCGATGCCCTTATTGATTTGGAAATCTTGAGAAACACAGTGACCGAAGCGTACTCTTTAGGAGCTTCAAATAGGTTTCCTGCTATTTCTTTTACATTTTTTCCAAATATTAGTTGTTTTATTATATGTTGTTTCAAATATTAGATATATTTTTGGTATTCTTTTGACGTTTCAAGCTCTTCTGTTACAGTTGTTATTCCTATTCTACTTAGCGCATCGGAATTTGTGTTCTGAGTACCTGGTTTTTACACTACTTCGTAATCAAACTCTTCCAATTGTAGTCTCCACCTCACAAGCCGAGAACCTGGGTCTTTTATTCCGAATAACCAAGTGAGTGGTCTGTGGTCCGTTACTATGGTGAATCTTCTACCGTACAAGTACGGCCTGAACTGTTTTGTAGCCCAAACAATTGCAAGTAATTTTTTTTCAGTAGTGTTATAGTTTGTTTCTGCATTATTGAGAGTACGAGATGCGTACGCGATCGGTAAATCTGAGCCAATTTTACCTTGTGAAAGTATGGCTCCGATTGCGAAATTACTTGCATCTGTAGTGATAATAAATGGTAGGTTGAAATCGGGATACTGCAAAAGTGGTTCATTTGTTAGTATATTTTTAAAATAACTGAAAGAGTCTTGACAGAGATCTGACCATATGAATTGTTGACTTTGTTTTAATAAGTTAGTTATTGATTTTGCTTTTTTACTAAAGTCTTGAATGAATCTTCGATAGTATCCTATTAGTCCTAAGAATGATTTTATCTCTTTTGTATTTGTTGGAATAGGATAATTCACTATACATTATATTTTCTTTGGATCCGGTTTTACTCCTTCTTCCGTGATCACATGACCTAGGTAGTTCACTTCTCTTCTAAGGAACTCGCATTTTGTCGGTTGTAATTGTAGTCCGTGTTACTTGAATCGTTTAAATATTTGACGTAAGTTTTGTTCTTGTTCTTTGATTGTTGTACCTACAACGATTACATTATCTAAATACACAAACGATTTCACACCGTTTAGACCAACCAATACTCTGTTCATAAGTCGTTGGAACGTGGCTGGTGCGCCTTTTTAACCAAAGCACATTCTGTTAAATTCAAAATGTCCTTCTTTGGTACTGAAAGACGTTTTCTGTTTATCCTCTGGTTTTAATGGGATTTGATGGTAACCGCTCGTCATATCTAGACATGTAAAATACTTAGCTTTTCCCAATTTATCCAATATTGTTGATATGTCTGTGTCATTGGGAAAGCATCTCCCACCGTTATCTCATTGAGTTTTCGGAAATCAACCACTACTCTGTACTTCTGTACTCCCGATGCGTCTGCTTTCTTTGGAACTATCAATAGTGGGGTGTTCCAAGGACTATCACTAGAACTTATTATTCCATCTTGTTCGAGTTGTTTGATTTGTTTATCAATTTCTTTTTTTTTTCTGAATATGGGAGACGATACGGTTTCTGAAATATGGGTTGATTTAAGCTGGGTGTATTAATTTCATGCTCTATCGATTCCGTACAGGATAATTTATCATCTTATAGGAAAAATATTTCTGAGAATTCACTGCATAATCTTTTAATAGATTCTTTTTTTTCCTGGTTCATATAATCGCACCTAAGATTTTTCGTTAATAATTGAATGCGATTATTTGTATTTTTTAGTATTTCGTTGCTGTATGTACGTTTAATAGGCACTATTTCAAAAATTTCATGGGACAATTCATTTAAATTTGGGACATTTATAACTTGAGGAGTTTCGGTCGTATTTATTACGGCAATGTGTACTTGATTTTGTTTTATTTCGTTTAAAAAGTTGACTGGCTAGGTATTTTCAGCGAAATCATTGTACACGCTATGAGAGATAAATTAAATACTTAACTGTTTTTCCGGCAGCGCCGCCTGAAATGTTATGGTTTATCATTGTACGGCCTGGGTACTTTTGTTAATAAAAATATATTTTAGTCCTACACATCAATTTGTATAAAAATATCAATTGATTTAAATGGGTTTTGTTATAAAAATAAGTGAGAGTTAAATTTAAATCTCATAGCTTATTATAATATTTTTAGACCTTTCATATATATTTTTATCTTATTGTCATTTATTGTAAATACCAACTAGTATTTTTTATAATCAATTATATCAGTTATTTTAGTTTTGAACATAATAATATTGGTCAATACATATTGATGTTATCTAATTTACGATATTATAAATCGAAAGTGTTATGTTTTTAACTTACTACGTTTTCAGAAACACCCAAATTCAAATATTAATATTCACAAACGATGAATATTCGCAAGAAGAGAAGCTGAAAATAATAGAAGAATTCCATAATCCGCCAATGGGTGGACATCAAGGAGTCTCTAAGACAATAAAACGCATTAAGCTACATAATAATTGGAAAGGAATAAAAGCTGATGTCAACAAATTCATAACTTCCTGTAAATCATGTCAACAAAATAAATGTTCTAACATAACGATTAAACAACCCATGGTTATCACAACGACAGCAGAAAAACCATTCGAAAAAGTATTTCTTGACATTGTTGGTCCACTTCCAACAACAAGTATAGACCATTCATATATACTAACTATTCAAGACGACCTAACCAAGTTTTCAGCTGCATTTCCATTAATCGTTCACGATGCGAACTCAGTAGCTAAAACATTTGTTGAAAGATTTTTATGTCTACACGGGATACCAGAGTCAATTGTAACAGACTACGGAACCGAGTTTATGAGTAAAACGTCCAAAGAATGCTGTAAACTATTGCAAATAGAAAAAATGAATACTACTCCGTATCATCCACAATCAAATGGTAGCCTGGAAAGGTCTCATTGAACATTGACGGAATATTTGCGACACTACGTCGACAAAAATCAGACGGATTAGGACGATTATGTAGCATTCGCTATGTTTGTGTATAATACAACGATCCACACAACTACCAACCACCAACCATACGAACTTGTATACGGTTTCCCCGCAGTAGTTCCACACACATTAAGTCGGTCTCCTCAAGTGAGATATAACTATGATGACTATGTATACGAATTGAAACAAAAATTTCAAGAGTCACACAAAACAGCAAAAGATAATATATTAAACAGCAAAGAAAAAGCTAAGGAAAATACAATCAGGGGCAACAACAAATTAACGTAGAAATTGGGGATCAAGTATGGGTAAAAAACCATCAGCAAATAGGAAAATTAGGTCCAAAATGGGTGGGTCCCTACAAGGTCATAGAGTTACATGATAATAAGAACATTACAATTCAGAGAAACAACAAGAAAGTAAAAATTCATAAGTATGAATTAAAAAATTTTCATGAATAATACCAAGTCTGAGTAAAGATAAAAAATCGAAATATTAATTAAATATGTATTCATATTAAACATATTTACAGGATTTGTGGAGTCTTTCAAATAGCTACAACACAATTTACAAACGTACAAATTCAGCCAGTAGGAATCTATTTTCAAACCATTAACAACCTACAAATATCTAATGCACAATAGAGATTAGTCACATATGTAAATATTTCATCTTATAACGAAAAATATACTTAAATTAGAAATATTGTAACTAAAATAAACAAATCATGTGAAGTAGGAAAAACACTTAATATTAGTTCTGTAATAAATCTTTGTTCACAATTTCGAAACCAAGCACTTACATTTTTGGTAGAAATCAACAATAGTAGAGATCGTGCTCTCAAAGCAATAGGAAGTCATAGAACTGAAAACTCTCGTTCTAAACGGGGTTTAATCAATTTAGTAGGACGAACAGCTAATGTGTTATTCGGCATTTGTGATGTGCTGATGCTGATTATTTCTATAGTAAAATAAGGGAACTCGATAACTCTAAAGCGCGTATTTCTCATGAGGTAGAAACGCAAACTAATATAATCAAATCAATAATAGGAATAGTGAACGACTCCTTAATCGAAATAGAAATAAAACAGAATTCTTTATTAGAAAAAATTACTCATTTAAAAGAAGAAAAAAATTTACAAAAAATAGAACTAGTTAATGCGAAATTCGAAGTAGGTATAACTGAAGGAATGACATTATTAAATTTAATCCTTTCTCAATTTGCATATGAAACCGAAAATTTAGTCGAAATTCTAAACTCAGCATTACAAGGCGTTATCCATTCAAGTTTACTAGACATAAAATCTATCGTAGAACAATTAAAAGATATTAAGATACAATTACCAATTGAGCTAGGAATACCGGTGAAATTGTCTAACTCAGGTGTAATGGAATTATTATTTATATATATATATATAAAATATTTGGTTATATGTAGTTACTGATGGAAATGTTATTATTACTTGTAAAAATATGTCAAATCCTGTTACGATAAAAATTAATGGAACTGGGACTCTAGAATTAGAAAATTATTGTGAGGCAAATATTGTTGATGATGGGATTAAATTAACTCCAAATATAAAAGTAATTTCAAAGGTATTTTTAAATTATGGTCCAAAACTAAATATATCAATAAATTTTAAAGTATGAAGAAACATAATTGATAAAGATATAAAAAATTTAAACATTCAAAAACCAAAAACAATAATAAAAGATAATTTAAATAAATTAATAGAAGTATATCTAAATCATTAGATCTACTACAAAATTCTTTTAATCAAAAGTCAAATGAAAATATTAATATGTCTATCAATTACATAATATATATTCTAGTTGGTATGACTATCGGCAGTATGAGCATGTGTACAATTTTATTATATTTTGATTAAGCTTAAGCATATAATAAGGTAGAAAATAAGATAACTTCTAAAATGTACGAGGACATAGGAATGCGTTTCCAGAGAGCACTTTACCCAGAATTGTGTAAATTATAAATGTGTAATGGTCTTTCATTTTACCCTGGGGGTGTTATGAACCCCTGATTAAATATTTAAATATAATGTAGAGTAAGCATTTTTACGAAGCGACTGCCGTCGTCTTATTAATTCTATGACGACTCCGGCAGTCGATCGTCAACTATAATTTTAATCTCATGTGTGTAATTCATTAGTCGGCTCATAAATATTAAATGAATAAATAGTTAATATATAAATATATAAAAACGTGTATTTATTTTATTAAACCTCACTTAATTACCTTAACCGAGTTTGAGAAGTATCAATCAGGATTTCAATCGTCAGGAATTCAATAAAAACGTTACCGAGATCAACGGACATCTAACCGCGCGGCTCATAACACTTGTATCTATATATTTTATACACATTTATATATAATTACAATTTTAAAATCTCAACTAAGTCCCGATATTGCCTAAATTATCGTAAAATATTGAAATCTATTTCGTCAAAATTACAATATTATCAAATTTTCGTAATTTTTCAGTCTACTTTTCTGCCGCAAAAGTTCAATTTTGAGAAATTCAAAAAATTACCTAAATAAAGTAAATACCTATTAAATTCTGAGATATTATATGCTATTCGTGAAAATCAGAGCATTATTTCGGTAGTAAAAATGTCTATAGATAAAAAAGACACAATTTTATTTGTCAACTGTTACTGTTTGTTACGCAATGAAGATAATAAGAACATTATCGTTGCAATACAATGAAAAATTAATAATTGTATATGTATTCAATACATATACAATTATTAATTACCTATCAATTTTGTGATATTTGTTTATTATAAAATATTGTATCAATGTTTTCTATTTAATATTAGAATAATGAATATCCAATTTTTCAGAACAAATCGTCAGAACCCACTGCCCATTCTACACAATAAAAATTTTTTTTAATATATCAATTAAATAAATAATTATTTTATATATGTATACATGAAATTAAATATGTATTAATAGGTGTTTTTCCACAATTCACTGGTAATTATTAATTAAATTATTTACTTTAATTATAAAAAGAGCTGAAACTACTATGGAAGATATGCAGGTGTAAAGAAGTGGCGTCGCCCATTACTGTACAATATAATCGCAATCGATAAGAATTATGGTAGTTATCGCGACTACCGGTTTTCCCTTTTTTCAAACATATACATTTTTTTGTGCATTTTTCCTATATAATAAATCAATTTTGATTATTTAATTGATATATTTAAAATACAAAAACAAAAATAGCAAAGTGCCAAAGTTCTTTTGAAGTGGAAGGGACGCACGTTAGGACTGCGGCTTCATACAGTTCCTCAAGGGCCCTTTGCGGCATTTTTAGTGAAGATGGAGCTACGTCCCAAGGGACTAAAGAATACCTACCTAATACCTACCGGATACTAGTGCGGATAGGCAGTGGTTTCGTGTGACCTAAAACATCGCTTCGCGAGACTTATGGATTTTTACGCCATAATTGATACCCATTATAATAATGAGTACATTATTATTTGGGTACTTATCATACGGTAGTCGCGATAACCGACAAGTACCAAAAATGAAATTTTAGATTGAATAGGTTCCTATGACTAATTTATCTATGCGATATAATATGGTTAATTTTTGTGCGATATTAGCCTATGCTGTTTGTTTTATAAAGTATAATAGTCATATTTGTGCGGTAATAATTGATTATTTTTGTGTGCGGTAATGGGCTGGTTTTGTGCGGTAGTGGAAAGCGCCGTAAAGAAGATAGTGTTTAATTTCGATTAAACTTTAAACGACGTTCATCTGATAATATACATATTGATTAAAATTTTAACATACATACAGTCTCTTGTCTTTAGATAAATAAAAAATATTTATAGAATATAAATGCCCATAAAATCAAATAAAATCCCTAAATGAGTTACTAAATTCCTAAATCTGACAATACTTTGCTCAGAATCGTTTTACGAATGAAAATATTTATCATTGCATACAAATTGGAATCAATATTTAACCTTATCCTCTTTATACCTGTGTTCATTCCACAGAAATTTCAACTCTTCGTTTTATACTTTTAAATTAAAAGTTTTAATTGTTAAAAATTACAAAGGTAAATGTAATATTTTCAATAATTTGCAATTCTGTTTGAGCTTATATCAAATTATCAAATTTTCTCAAAATTATTTTGTCTTTATTTTTATTAAACAATTGGTAATGTTGAGAAATAAAGAGTAGAATCCTTAAGGTAATTTAGGTAAAATTACCTTATAATAAATATAAATGTATACATATGTATATATGATATAAAGTATCAACGTCCACAATTAAATCGAAAACTTAGTCTGTCTATGAAAATCGGAGCATTATTTTGGGTAACCCGGATATAGTGTTTGACACTAAATTAAATTTTTTTTTCATATAGAAACTTCTAGTGTAAAGCGTTTAAAATTCTTAGATATGTCAAACGAAAGTTATTTTATTTTAAAAATAATTTCTTTTTTGATCATATATGGCAGTTTCCAAGAACTATAGGCACAACTTGTAGTCATGCCTATGACTATAATGTGTGTGGTAAACTGGTAATAGGTTATTTTTATGTGCAGTAATGAGCTATGCAATATGGGTAGTAAACTAGTAACTATAGTATGTTATATTCGTGCAGTAATGGGACAAATCTATTCTAAATTTCTAAATTGTATAAACTAAACATTTATAATTAAAAATAAAATTTTTGTTTAGATATTAATTTTAAATTATTTATTAGCTATATTACGTCAAAAGAATAATATAATTGTGAATATATTTTTTTGTTATATTCTTAGGGCAAACCCCAGCAGTTGAATTTTTAAAACATACATTTAATAAAATAAGTAAATCTTTTCGTAATTATAACTATATAACTAGTACCTAATTATTTTATTTTATTAAAAATATTAATAAAATATTTTCCTTGAGTTTCAGAACATTATTATAAATTTATATTATATATTTATCATAAATTATACTTTATTTTTATCATTTTTTTTATTTAATTTTCAATTTAATATACTTTTGTTAATAATTTAGTATATGTTTATACATTGCCTTTTATTTAAAATTAGTGATAATTTAGAATTGTCTTTATGAAGTTTTATAAAATATATAATAAAAAAAGTAAGGGAGGAAATAGGTAATGGTTTGGAAAATATACAAGTGTAAAGAGTAAAAAAAACAAAATGTTGATATTTGATTAACATTGGAAAACAATTTAACAATTGAAACAAAAGATGTATATCAGTATGCTTCAATAAAATTTTAAATAATTTTCAAAATTGTTAACTTTTGTATTAATATTTATTGCAAAAGTATTGTGAAATAAAAGGAAGAATACTTGAATGGATTCTATGATTTTTGGTTTAACAAAATTTTCAACTTTCAACAGCTAGATATAAAAAAAATGGAGACATGGGATATTGGGATTTTTTATATTAATTATACATTAATTTTTCGAAATTTCAACTTTCGTGAATGTGCCGTTTTTCGTCATTATTTCCTCATTTGTTACATCGCATAGAGTCAATTTTGAAAAATTTGAAAAATGATCAAAAAAAATTACCAACTACATCCACTTTCCAACCGGAAAGATATAATATTAGTGAAATCTGATCGTTTTTTCGGGTACCTAGTAAAAGTGTTTTCAAACCTAAAATTAACAAAACAAAAAGACACATATCATTGTAAAACTAATACAATTCTTTGTTCGCTCGAATTAAAAAATTTGGTAAATTAATTCTAAGATTAGTTTATAATATAGTATTGTTCCCGAATTTTGATGCAGAATACGAAATAATTTAAATTATCGAATTTTATTTTTATAATGTTAACAATTAACAATATAATATAATATAGTGTAATAAAACAATTTTTATTTTAGACAAACGAAACTTATTTGCAAATTCTCTTGGACGTAAGTCAATAAATTATTAATGTTAATTGCAAGTATTTACTGATGTTTATATTTTATTTCCTAATAAGTATGTTAATGTGATATTACGTAAATGTTCATTATTTTAGATAAACTATAATCTTATTTGATTTCAAAACTTTTCAGACAATCCTATTTATCATCCATTTTCAATATTTCAATTAATAAGTACCAATTCTATATATAAACCTATTTCATGTAAGTTGATTAAAAATATAAATACGTACCTACCTAGTACTTCATTATTAAACAGAAAAAATAAAATAAAATTCATATGATTATAATATTTAACATAATATGTGTAAGGCCCGGTTTTTCAATCTAATTTATCCCCCAGATAAGTCAAATCATTTGACAGTTAAGGAAAAATAGATAATAATCGTTTTTTCAATGTCCATATAGCGCTTGTTCGGCGGATAAATCATGAAATACTTATTCGGTACTTTTTACACCGAATAATTATTCATCCGTCAGATAATTAATGATAATTAAAAATCGAAAAAATGATAACTTTATACAGTTACCATTATAAATTAATGGATAATTCCTTATCAATGTTTTTATTGACCAATGAAAATTAAGTAATTATATACAGCTTGTTCCCCAAACCATTGACACCAAGAATAATAATATTAGTACTAATTAAAATAATATTAGTACTAATATAATTATATTTATCCGGAAGTTTATCTTTTGAGTAAATATATCCGACAGATAGTTATCTGTAGTTATCTGGCGGAGAAGTTAGCGATTGAAAACCCGACCTAAGAAGAATTAATTTTATATTACTTTAAGAGACTTAATGATATATTTATCAAAGAAAGACTCGGTATCAGTAGAGAATTCCATATAAATGGAATTAACTTTATATTGCTTTTTTATTTCTTAATTGTTTTCTTATTTGAAAGGTGAAATTGGGTACTCAAAAAGCAATTAATAATATATTGATAGTCTATTAAAATAATATAAAATGTAATGACTTGAAAATTGTATTATTATATTTTATTTCTATTAAAAAAAATATTAAAAATTGTAATAATAGAAAATGTATTTTATTAGTTTTTGGCAAATATGTTTTGTATTTAAGAGACCAAGTTCATAAAGGTATGTTATTTATGTGTGTATTCATATTCAATTCAATGATTGAATATAATTGATTTATTTAGAATACATAATGCATAAACATTTATATAAATATTAATAATTTTACAAAATACAAATTGTATTTATGATAATTAATAATATTATATTATTTTGTTTTCAATTAGATAACATTCAACTTCCAGTTTTTTTTCCTATCGCAATCCGTATGTACCTACCTTATAATATATAAAATATAAATATTTTTTGGTTTTTGTAAAATTTTATGAATAATTTAAAACTTTTTTTAGCTTCTAAGAAAAGCAAAAGTATTGTTGATTATTTTCTATGTATGAATGAGACAATATTTGGATGAAAATAATTAATAGTGTTTCCATATTCCGATTTTCATTCATGTTTGCATAAAGAATTCCATTTTATAAGCATTATTAAAATTTTTCATTAATTCAAGGTTACTATATGTTTTAAAGTATATACTCGTATTTCATGTATAAAGTAGTATTACTATTATTTTTAATAATATAATAACCCATTAGGCATATATTAAAAGTAATGATATAATGTTAATCGCAATTAAAGTATTAATTACTTTACTCCAACTACTTTTAATATTACTGATAGTCAAATACTATTATGTCTGATGAAAATAATAAAAAAAAATATTAAGATATTTTTAAATTATTTTATAATTATAACATTATTAACAGATAAAATATAAAATATAATGTTAAGGAAAATAATCGATGACCAACTTTTGGGACTATTACGCACTATGAAGCACTGTTATGTAGGTACCTCAACTAACAGATATATAATTTTATACGCCAAATAATCCCATCTTTTTATGTATATGGTCATCTGTCTATTCTAAAATCAATGATAATTCACATGTTTTATACATATATTTATATATATTAATGGAAACATTTTTTACATATAACTACCTAAATACTTGTATTTAAAGTTCTATAAAATCGAATTTCGGTTAGTTACTATGTAATATTATTTCATTATTATAATATACCAACTGAAATAAGAATGGTGCAGGTTTGTTGCATGGATAATAATTGTATACTCAATATTTTATTAACTTTCTAGTACCTAGGTATTTATAAAATTCTAAACTATAGTTTATATGAAATTTAAATGACATATTTATTCATGAATAATAAACAATATTTTAACACGTAAAAGGGAAAATATAATAATTATTTTCTTATAATTAAGCAGTTATATTAAATTATATTATTTAGAAGTGACTTATATATCCACAATTTAATGTGTTTTAGATAATTATTACAATAGCCCATTGTGTAAGAATATCTTTAAGACTCGAAATCATTTATTATTATACATATTAATGTCAAATAATTAATTCAGGAGAATTAAAATAACACTAATAAAACAATAAATTCATATTACCTGTTATACAGAGTGTACCAAATCTATTTACTCATTGTCATATCTCCACGAAAAAAGATGATTAAATGTATTTTATTTTTAAGATTATTACCTACCTAATGAATTACCTATATAATATAACATTTATTAGTTTTTTTTAAATTTAAACACCTCGTAAAAAATAAAAAGTTGTTGCGGATGTAGGTGATCGAAGATCAATAAACACGTATCACACAATATTAAAGAATATTAATAGGTATATAATATATTTATATATAAAATTATATATATATTATATATTATATATTATATATTATATATTTATATATAAATATAATATATAAGTAATATTGGCTAAAATAAAATTATAATATTATTTTTTTAAATACTACTATACTAGGTACTTTAATTAAGTTTGTTTTAATAATAAATTTACGTTCATTCACGGAAAGCTACCTAGGTGTTAAGCAACGTAGCCAGGCATTGACAGCGGATGGGAAACCGCCGCTGCGAGATACAAGCCTACTGCCTCGACTACTACCATCCCACCATCCAGACATGGCAGAAACCCAAAAGGTGTCTAGAAATTCTGCCAAATAGGAGTCTGGCCATACCATGATAATAATTAATTTATGTTAACAATGTTAACCTATTACCTATAATCGAGTTATTGACATCATCAATTCGATTGTCTTCATTTTATACCTGTGTAAAAAATGTTCATGTTTTAATTAAATGATTAATTCCAGAATTTTTATTATCTTCATTTAACATGCATTGTTAACGAGGATCAAGAAAAATAGCTTAGAAAATGAAAAAAAGTTTAAATATTATTAAATACTCACCAATCCAAATTTTTTTTTAGCTTTGTAAACTAGATTAATTTTATGAATATTAGTGAATTAAAATGCTACCTACCTAAATTAAATGATTCAATCAAAAGTTAATTTTCAATGTCTTCATTAGTTATTTGTGTTCCATCATTAAAGTAATCATCTTCACTGTCTGTCATGATATCTTCATTAGTGTCAACTGTATTATCATTAATCTCATCATTTAAGGGAAAATAATCACTATTATCATTGACAATAATTATTCTGGCCATTTTTATCTTTTTTTATTTGCAGAATTGTCGCAAATTATTGTATAAATTTCTCAAGAAATATTTCGTACTTTCCAAGCACACATAAATAATATAAAATATAATTTATTTTACTTAGATGCAATATTATAATTCTAAAATAATGAACAATATATTATATATGCTTATCAACTGTTTTAAGTTTTCTGCTGTATGTTGATCAAATATTTCTACCCATAGCTAATGTTTTCAATGTCGTCTCATTATTTTTAAAATATAACCGAATATTAACCGATTATGGCGTTTAACTGAATCTATCTTTAAATTTATTAATTTATTGCTCTTTGATGTCATTTTTAATAGAATATATTATTATCATAATTGATGCGTTCAAAATATGATTTTTAATATTATAAGAGTTAATAGTGAACCCTAAAATTACAACTAAAATTTTGATTTCATTAACCTTATGACAATTAAAGAGTTATTATTTAAAATTATATCTTTACCTCCACCAATCGCATCTGTTAAAAGACGCAAAATGTTTGTAAATCCTGAGTCATTTAAAATTGTCAATGGCCTACCATTTACTGTTACAGTGTTACGATTTCCGTACATGCATCCAACAAAGAACTTTTATTTAAATTAACGGATGCCATACGATTGAGCACGGTACGTTTTTTTACCTGCTTTTTGACCTTACGATTGAGCACGTTCAATATTTAAAAATTTTTTTGAAATATTGAAAACGTTGCCAAACTTCTTTCGTTTCGAAAAGATATAGGTACTCGTATAGTACAATTTTTATCTAGATATTTTAACACTATATGTTATGTTATATACATATTATAAACAATATATTAACAAGTTAATATTAATTTCCGATAAATCGTTCTTTACCTAACAATAAATAAAACCTAACATATTTTCTCAATAATCAATAGTAATAAAAGGATCTAATGGTCCACAGTTCTATTGAAAAATATTTAAATTAGGTATGTTTGACACTAATAGATACATAATTTTTAATTTAAAAAAAAATGAAAATACTCAATACGTACCTTATTTGGGTGTGAATTATTATCATTATCAATACGCAACACGAGTGTCACGAGTATTAATAAATTTACGTTTTTTAATATCGTCCTTAGTTTTATCCAATATAGTAACTTCATTAGGATGAGTAGTCCGTATGCGTTTCTCCAATTATGGCTTATATTACCTGGTTATTTTCTGGTATACCCTTTTAAAATTAAATTTAAAAAATATATATAAAATAAGAATTATATATATATTTATAATTTAATTATAAATTATAATATAATATAGCGCGCTAAATTTAACTTGGTGCATTACTTAAATAACGTATAAACCTAGGTAAAAACCATCATAATAATAGGGTTTGCCTTTGCACCTATCGCCGATCAGCGTTAAAACGCGTGAATTTCTAAACATACCTACTAATAACTACTTCTAACTCATTAGAACCTAAGATGGCCTCACTTCCAAATTACTATGTTCAACAAATTAAGCACTTTGCAATAACAGCGATGTAGATTATGCGGGACCGATTTCAGTGGAAGATCACTGTGATTGGAAATTACAATTCAACATCGGCATACATATGTTTATTTGTATGATTTGCAACAAAAGCACTTCATTTGGTTAGGAGTTTAGATTTATCCACTGAAACAATTATTTTAGCATTACCTCGGTATTCAGTACGACGAGGACCAATAAAAGAAATTCATAGTGACCGTTGGAATAATTTTATTTGAGCTTCCCGTTTATTAACCCCTCTCGATAATTTTCCAATTCTTAAGCCTCCAAGACCGAGTAACAAGCCAATTAGCAACAAATAAAATAAAATGGTGCTTTAAACCCATTTTGCTCCAAATTTTTGAGAATTATGGGTGGCTGTGGTAAAATTTACCAAGAATTCTTCGTTTGTTAGGCGTACATAAACTAATAAATAAGGAATTAATCACATTTCTTACGCAGATAGAAGCGACGCTCAATTCGCGCCCATTATGTGCATTAAGTAACGATAACGTAGATCTGGAAGCGCTCACACCAAGCCACTTCTTAACACTTGATCTGTATACATCACTGCCCGAACCTTCTCTAGTAAATGTTCCATTATCGAAACTGCAAAAGTGGCGAATGATTTCCGATCTTCACCGGAATTTTTGGATTCGATGGAAGTATGAATATCATGCAACTTTACAACTTCGAAATAAATGGCAAAAAGATGAAGAACAATTGCAAGTTGATCAGTTAGTCTAATCGAAGAAGCAACACATTCACTTCACCCAGGTTCTGTTGTATTTATCCGTATTGTAACATTACATACAACGACTGGTCCACTTATTCAACCAGCTGTAAAATTATGTCACTTACCAATTCTTTAACTTCTTCAAAGTGGGTGGTGATGTTTGCGCAATGACTCTAATCGTGTTTACATATGGTTTCTATGCTGATACCATCCGGCTGTATCTTTCCTTTCCAGTCAGTTTCCTAATTAATTTCCGTCCAAAGTAAAATTATCATGTATATATTTTTATGTAAGTGTATTATTATTTGGATACATCTTTGTCTCCGTGAATAGCGTGTATTTTATATCGAATCTACCTTCTTAATAATATTATAATTGTGAATTATTATATAACCGGCCAATGCCTATTATTATATTAAATTTTTTCTGACGTTCGTCATTCACTACTAAAGCAATACGTTCGCCTTTTTTCGTCTTTTCGTTGTCGTTCACTGTGAACACTGAACACATTATATTTTCATTCATTGTTATTATTAATTTTATTGTTTCGATACTTGGATAACCTGGAAGCTGTTGTTACTGTCAACGGCTGCATAAGTCCGCCAGAACTCGATGTGGTGTGTGAGAGGCCGCCCAGGTTCGTTAAGTTACCACCATGGTCGTTACCATTGTCATCTACCATAGTCTTAAGTGTGAATTTTTTGTTATTTGTTTAGTTTTTAAGTTTTTTATACGTTATTAGGTAGGAGCTGTACAATTGTAAGGCCATTGCACAAATAAACCGGTCACGCAATTTCCCGCTGAATGATAGACTAAAACATATCCCTTGAAATATCTGTTACCAAACATCCATAATTACCGAGCTTCTCTTTTTTTTTTATATGATATGTTTCTTGTTCTAATTACTTATATTTCTTTTCTGTATTGTGAGTTATAAAAACAGTACACACTGGTCCTTCAATACTTTTTTGTACAATTATAATAAAGTAGATAATTATTAGAAATTATGACGTACTACATCAGTAATATAATTTCTTTGAGAAATGAAAGAATTTCTTAAAAATCAACATATTTATTGAATTAAAATATCAACTCAACAAAATGATTATATAATTATTTCAATTTACTTAAAAAATAAAAGTTATTATTTTAATTTTTTTAGAAAATGATTATATTAAAATAGTAACTATTAAGTTATATTAATAGTCCATTACCTTAGTAATAAATTATAACAAACACTATTCAAAAAACTAAATTTTTCGTATAGATATTATAATGAGTAAATAGATCTGGGACAACTTATATATTTTAAAATGATTATACGAGTATAATTTATTTTATAAATCATAAATTAATAAATATAACAATGTAATAAGTACCTATCTATAATTATAATTCATTGTGTTAATAGATAACACCTTTCGTGATTCACCACAATGTAAGATTTAGAATATACATTTCAATAATATTATGATAATTATAAACTAATAAATAATAATAATATTTCTAGAAATGATAGATTTGAACCGAATGCCTATTAGGCTATTAGGAAATAGGTTAGGTAGAATGTTGTGTGAATGTCAGTCTTCTTCATATAATTTGCTATCAGTGAATATATGTTGAACGATGTGATTGACAGATGGGTTGCTAGTTTTTTAGCATTAGGAACTTGGTGTGAGCCTTGTATTACCGATTCTAAGACGATTTAAAATCGTTTTGCGTTTTCTTGTTAAGGGTTGTCGGCAAGGATAAATTGAGGTTTTAATTTTATTAAGTTTTTTTTCTCCTGTAAATTTGCGTGGCCCGATAACTCTCATTTGATATTTTTTTTCTCGTCTTGAAATGGAATACCTGCAGAGCTCATGCTCATGAGATTAATTTAGTAAAATATGATACTATGAAATGGAATAGCTGAGATTAATTTAGTAAAATATGATACTACTGCTATTTTGGCATAAATATTAGCTTTTTCGTTTTCGTCTATATCCGAATGGTGAGAAATCCATACCATATTTTTTTTATAAAACAGTGTATTGATAAAATACTATGAAGAAGTTTTACCATGTCGGTGGGATTAAATATTATTCGTGCTGATTATTGAACTTAATGAGACACTTAGAATTATGAAATCCTTGTATTCTCTTTTAATGCGTGATTAAAGGGTTTAAAGATTGCAAATGCCTCATCACTACTTATATACATAGAGCATCGTTGTATAAGTTTGTAGGTTACTGTTTCACTACCACATATCATATCATATCATATCATATATATGATGGCAATACCTTCATTGGAAACAATTTAAGAGGCGTCAGTATATATCTTAGTGTTATTATTATAATTTGATAATATTTTATTTAGCGTTTGTTTGTTTTTGAGCTCTTAGGGTAATTTTTTTGTTATATTACCATAATTAAGTTGTATTTAAATGTCTTGACCTAACGTTGGCAAAATTATTAAGTTCCATAAAAACTCACCAATATTTAAATTAAAATAATTTATTTATTGTTATACCTTTTTATATACAAAAGTGCATTTAGTAATCAGTAATAATAAGAAAAAAACAATACAATAATATATTGGGAAACGGAACTATTGTTCGAACTTGATATATTCTGTAATATAATAATTAGAAGTCACTACACCAATGGTTTGTCGCTTTTAACGATATTTTTTTGCTTTCAAAATTTAGTTCCAGTGGTTTGGGACATGCGTTGATCGATATATCAAATTTAAAACCCAGTTTTTAACCCTTTTAGAGAACGAATTTAAGAAGATCCTTTCTTAGTGGGTGTCTATGTCATAAAATGAAACTATTGAACAAGTGTCAAACTCATAACTTCAGCGATTCCGGAATCTGTCAGTCTGGAAAAGTTATTCTTATTATAATATATTATATATATATATATATATTTATAAATTGTATTTTTAGAAAATCTAAAAATTTACGTCAAGTAAAATTTATTTATCTTTCCTCGACGATTAAATTACGTCGAAGTTGTACGAAGTATGTTTTTCTTATAATTTAAATAATTTAATATAAACTGTATGTCTATATATAATATAAATATAAATATAAGTATAAATATTCTTTTTTTTTTTTTTTTTTTGCCAAACGCCATATTAAGTTACATTATTTACTTCAATATCACCAACAAGTAGGATATATATTTAATTAACTCTTTTTCATTTAATTATAATATAATTATATTTAATATTTTTATTTCTACACTTAAAATCATATTATTACATATTACAAATGCATGTGAAGATATCTGATTTTTAAAAGGTATTTTTTTTATTGTTTATTTTTAGTGGATCAATTAAGTATTATACTTATTTATTAATTTTTTTCCAATATTTTTTAATAATTTAATACATAATATATAATTTATGGTTTATAATTTATATTGTAAAAATTAGGAAAAATTTATTAGAATGAAACAAAATAATTGTTCATTTTGGCATTTGTGTAACATTATAACTGCATACTTTGATTATTATAATTATACTATAAAGTTTTCTATCAGATCGTCAAAAAAGGAACGCTATTACAAAGATATAATGATAACAATTATTTTCTTTGTTTAATAATATTCTTAATGTGTTTATTGAGTTTATTAGATTTTAGAAATATTAAAATATAAATATACATTTAGTTGGGGAATGTATATGAATATGAGTATGACTTATGTAAGTCGTAAATTATTTTTAACAAATTTTAAGATTTTCAGCAAAACGAAAAATTTATTGGTTTTACAATGATGTATGTTTTTTTTTTTTGTTTTTTTTTTTTTATGTCTGAAGACACTTTTTTTATCCGAAATAATGCTCCAATTTTCACAAATAGTATATGTTTCCGGTTGGAAAAATAATGTAGTTAGTATTTTGTTTATGTCATTTTTCGAATTTCTCAAAATTGACCAGTCCCGATGCCATAGAAAAAACGACGAAAAAAATGTCAACGAATTTGATTTCAATATTCACGATAACTCAAGCAATTTTGAAGTTAGAAATATTAAAATTTTATTGGGTATTCATATAGACACTATATATATATATATATTACATACAAAGTCCGAATACAATTTTGATTTGTACAACGATTTTTGTACATTTCTCGAAGTGTACAATGTACATATTTGTTGTACAAAGTAGATACTTCAAAAAAACTATACTAGGTATTCCAAAAACAAATAAGTACACAGAAAAAAAAAAAAAAAAAAACTTAGTTTACATAGTATATATTATTTTAATTGAAATATCATATGTAATTAATAGGTAATAATAATAGTTAAAATAATAATATAGTTATGGTAAAAAAGATAATAATAATTGTAAAATATAAATGTATTAAATATAGTTAAAATATAGTTAAGTAGTCTGATATTTCATTTAAATAATATTTAGGTACCTACCTACTATGAAAACAAATTTTTTTTTTTTGTCCTTATTTGTTTTTGGAATACTTATTATAATAATATATAAGTTATTTTGAAGTATCTATTTTATATAACAAAAATAATATACACTTCACGATTTTTACAACAATTCTTGTACAATTTGCGAAATGTACCAAAATCATTGTACAAATCACGAAGTGTACAAATTAGGACTTTGTATGTAACATACGAGTATATGGGGAAAATTTTGGAACCATTAAGTTATTTTTCTATAATATATAACACTTTGAATATTTCTTGAAATTCTCGTTTTTATTTTTGTATAATGTTTGATAAAATTATCAGTTTTGGGCATTAAGGCCTGAACATTTTACTGAAGTATACTTACATATTACTTATGATGATATCAAAATATTAGAAAAATTTCAAGAATCAATTTTTTTTTTTTAGGTGTTTAAGTTGATATTTCAGTAAATTCGATAATTAAAGTATTTATATTCTTCTTATTATATATCAATATTTCATAATAATGTTAAATAAAATTGACAAAATTTCATTGAGCTTAAATACATTTTACTTAACTTAATTCCAATTAATTGTGAATTATTACATTAACGATTTTTTTTTTTTATAGCTGTTTAAAATATAAAAAGTAAATAAAGGGTTACTGTTGTGGATACAGGTGTAAAGAGGAATGTGTTGAATTTTGATTACATTTTTAATGCAATGATAAATCATTATATTCGAAAAAAAGATTTTGAGCAAGTACTGCCAGATTTGGATATTTATAGGTGACTCATTTAGAAGCTTTATGATAAATTATTTAAATTGAAAAAAGAGACTGGTAAATGTAAAAATTTTGATCAGTACATATATTCAAGGCTGGGCAAGTTAATGACATTTTATAATTCATAAGTTATGTTAGTTTATAAAAATTAGAATTAAAATTTGCCGCTCCCTACAAGTTGCCACCCTAGGCTCAAGCCTCACAAGCCTAGTGGTTAATCAACCACTGGTGGTAACTACACTCTTCTAAATAGTTGATTAAAATAAGTAACAATTACCACTGGGGACGTTTACTGTCCTATAATTTTTGAAAATATCCATGTGGCCCTGTAGAGTTATTGTAGAATAGGTACTGAATTGTTATAAACATATTATATGACTGTTTAAACTATTATTTTAAGAATTTTGTATTTTTGAACGATACCTATTTTTATTTATATTAAAAAATTAATATACACTTTATGATTGAATTAATTAGATATTATATTATTTTATTTAATAAATTAAAACAATGCTTTTGAAATTCTTTGTACGATTGTACCTGAATGTAATTCACGTTTCACAAAACAAAATAAAATACATAAAGAAGAAGGAAAAAAATTCTCCTTCAATATTTCATCCTCCAAGGGGTTAGGTTTTGTAAATTTTTTTAAATAATCATAAAATATGAACATTAAATTAATCATATTTAAAATTTTATGTTATAATTATTAATTAGAAATTTAAATTTCAAGAAATTATTGTCTATAGAATAAATTTAAATATTTAAAAGTTAAATTTACTAATTGAAAACCAATTATATTTTAATTTGTATATTTTTGAGATTTTCTCAATAGCAATTGAAAAAAAAGTTATAATCAGTGATCAATTTCGGATAATTTAAGTTACAACATGATTTTATACTGTATAATATAAAATAAAAAATATATATTGTAGGTACCTATATTAACAACTCTATCTACTTGTATAATATTAAAGTTATCCAAAATAAACAATATTATATTATAATAATCATTCAATTAATTTAATATTATTATTTTAAATTTATAATATATTAATATATAAATCTAATACCTATATTAATCAATTATGTTCAATAAAGATTGTATAGGTAAGTACATGATTTAATTAATAATTTATTAATTTATTATAATTTAGATGAAATTCATTACCTATTTAAATACTTATTTTAGATCAATTGAAAAATGTAATATACGATGAACCATATAATCTTGTTTCTCTTTTATGTGAGTACTATAATTACCTACTTAAATACAAGTTAACTGCTATTTATTTAAATATTATATTATTGTTGTTAAGATATAATATAAATACATAAACATTTATTCATATGTATATGTTACGGGAAATGTGTACATGGCCCGGGCAATGTAGTCCTGACGGGCATTGTGAATCTTATAAAAAAAAAAAAATAATAACAAATATCATTATAATATGTAATTTATTAAATATTAGAGACAATCGAATTATTTTTAAGTTTATTGACATTATTTTAAATATTTTTGTTCGTACAAGGTAAACTATTACAACATTTTGAAATTTGAATTACAAGTTTTATATCATATAATACACAGTACCCCAGATTTTATACATTTATATAGTTATTTTTGTATTTCAGAATTCAGATTATATATCGTTCATAAAATTACGTTATTAATTTATTATATATCGAATACGGACAACTCGCTATCGCTTATTCGTCATTCGTGATTTTTA
>JAIUCT010007476.1:37436-52503 GCA_021307375.1 Tetraneura akinire
AGGCTACTCCTAATTTATTCTAGCTGGGACAGTGGGACACCAAATCTATATAGGTAATAGGAACACAAAAAAAAATATAATATTGAATTACTATTAATTTTTATTTATATCATTGTATAAATCTATTGTTTTGTGCACACTGCACATAAATTAATAATGTTATCAGTATCAATAAATTTAGATAGGTTTTTCGATGTACAAAATTTAAGTGTTGATAAACCTTTCTTGCAACATAGAAGTTCGAAGTCAAGTTTTTAATCGACAAATAGCAGAGAAACTATTTTTAAAAGTGAAGGAACTTATAGGTATTGTTGAAGCCACTTGAAATAATTTATAGAAATTAGAAAAAACCTTTTTTATATTACTAAAAGTTAGCTACCTATACTTTTCATCTGTAGAATGTAATATACAGTTCATTTTACCAATTCTATTTCTGACTTTAAAACCACTTTAGAATTTTAGATATATTCATCAAATCATGAAAAAATATACAAAATACAAATTTACTTTTAACTAAAACACTAGAAATTTAATATAAAGTAGTTTTCAGAAAGGGATATAATAGGTACTTAGTTTATAATTATCTACAAAGAAAAGGTTGTCCTCAAAGTTTAGAAAGAAAAGTGATCAACAACTGTAGCCATTTAGAAGCTTTCAGTAGAAAACTTTTTTTTCAGATTCATAACACTTGTGGTTGTGGTAACAAAATGTTAAGGATTTTATGGCTCTTGCCTTTTTCTTTTACATCCTAGTTAAATAAATAATTAATTAAAATTAAGAAATATAAATAAATTTAATACATATAATATTGAACTTCACCTTTAGATAACTGTGTATTAATATTTTATTGTCTTTGCCAAATGTTTATGTACCAAGCGTTATTTCGGGTAGTAAAAGTGTTTTCAGAATATATATTTATACCGTATAAATTATACGTATAGATTCTAAGATTATCGTTTTACTAAAAATATCAACTTAAAACTGCTATAAAAAAATAATGAGATTATGGATTATCTAATATTTTAGTACGATGTTAAGTAATATGTAAGTATACTTCAGTCAAATTTTCATACCCTAATACTAAAAATTCCTAATTTTATCAAACATTATATACGTAAAAACGAGAATTTTACGAAATATTCAAAGTCCGATATTTTGTATGAAAATTAACGTAACGTATCCAATATTTTACCATATATATATTTAGTAGCGAAGTGAACAACCAAAAAAAATTTCACGTCTCTATCTTCAAAATTGTCTGAGTAATCGTGAAATATTGAAATCGAATTCGTCGAAATTTCATTTCTGGCGAAAAATGCCGTTTTTTCTACCGCATAGGGTTAATTTTGAGAAATTCGAAAAATGACCTAAATAAAGTACCAACTACATCCACTTTGCTACCGGAAACATGCCCTATTTGTGAAAATCGGAGTATTATTTCGGGTAGTTAAAATGATTACAGAATAAAAAAAAATAAAAAATCAAACATCATTGTAAAACCAATACATTCTTCGCTTCGCTCAGAATCTAAAATATAACGATTATATTGCCATATCGAAATATAATAAGTTAAAATTAAATTTAAATTGTACCTATAATATGATGAAAATAAATTTTTTCAATATAATTTCTATATTAAAAAAAAATTATTACACAAATAAAATGATTTATCAAACAATAATATTTGATTTCAGAGACATTCAATCCTCGTCAATTTTGTTATTACCTTATTCAACTTGAACAGGACCAAGCATATTTACAACGAAAATATCCATATGAATATGCAAAATCACGAGCACAAGAGAAAGCATTATTAAATCAAAACTTACAAGAATTATCGAATCGACTACGACAACAACAACTTGAACAAGTAGAACTTTTACAAGCGGGGCCGGATTAAGGCCCAATGCCGCCATGGAGAAAACAATTTTTGCCGCTCCTCCACTCCCTTCTCCATAAACCATAAATACAATAAGTTATATTAAAGTATTTAATGTTTATTATTTAAGTATCTATATCAAAATGTAAATCCAATATTAAGATCACTGAAGGCGTGTTAAATTAAACATTAAAAATAATAAAGTGCATTATTTGATTTTGAATTTAGAAGCCAATTCAATTTTTTCGTTCACCAAAAACACCTTTCAAATATATTATATGGGGAAGTTTTCTAATATTTTTCCACATAAACGTTTTGTACTTTTATAGTCATTATCAATTAAATTAAAAAAAAGATGAGTGATACTCCTGCCGGCCTGCCGCACAGGATACAGATGTGCGAATCATAGCGTTTAATTTTAATTAGAATTTGAATGCAATGATTAACCATTGCATTCGAAGAAACGATTCTGAGCGAAGTTCAGTCAGATTATAATTTTCGTTTGAACTAAATATATCAAATTTAAACAGCTATAAAAAAAATTGAGATTAGGGATTTTTCTAATATTTTAGTATGATGTTATGTAATACGTATACTTCAGTAAAATTTTCAGACCCTTATACTAAAAATTGCCAATTTTATCAAACATTATATACGTAAAAACGAGAAATTTACGAAATATTCGAAGTCCTATATTTTGTAAAAAAATTTAAAAAACGGTTCCAAAATTTTACCACATATATATAGTAGCTATGTGAACACTTTCAAGTCTCTATCTTAAAAATTGCCCGAGTTATCGAGAAATATAGAAATTGAATTCGTCAAAATTACATTTTTCGTAAAAATGCCGTTTTTTCATTTTTTCGAAGTTTTTTCTACCGCTTATAGTCAATTTGAGAAATTCGAAAAATGACCTAAATAAGGTACCAACTAGATCCACTTTGCTACCAAAAAATACCCTATTAATTATAATCGGTGCATTATTTCGGGTAGTAAAAATGTTTACATGATAAAAAAAAAAAAAAAAAAAAAAAAAATCACAAATCATTGTAAAACCAATACATTCTTCGCTTCGCTCAGAATCTAAAATTTCTATGTAAATTCTTATTTATTATTCTATTTTATTTGGCGTAATATCTAAAGATGGTTCATAATTAGTATAAAATAAAATACCTAAATGATTTTACGTAACGACGTAACGTCAAGTTATGTACCTACTAAAATCCTATTTCAAGTACTTCTAAGTTCAGTCAGATTATAATTTTCGTTTGAACTAATAATATCAACTTAAAACAGCTATAAAAAAAATTGAGATGAGGGATTTTTCTAATATTTTAGTATGATGTTAAGTAATATGTAGGTATACTTCAGTAAAATTTTCATACCTAAATACTAAAATTGCCAATTTTATCACACATTATATACGTAAAAACGAGAATTTTACGAAATATTCAAAGTCCAATATTTTGTAGAAAAATTAACATAACGGTTCCAAAATTATACCACATATATATATTAGAAATGTGAACATCCAAAAAGAAATTCAGGTCTCTATCTTAAAAATCGTCTCAAGTATCGTGAAATATAGAAATCGAATTCGTCGAAATTTCATTTTTCGCGAAAAATGCCGTTTTTTCGCCGTTTTTTCTACCGCATAGGTTCAATTTTGAGAAATTCGAAAAATGACCTAAATAAAGTACCAACTACATCCACTTTGCTACCGGAAACCTACCCTATTCGTGAAAATCGGAGCATTATTTCGGGTAGTATTTTTGTACACAGACATAAAAAAAAAAAAAAAAAAAAATCACACATCATTGTAAAACCAATACATTCTTCGCGTCGCTCAGAATCTAAAATGCAGCCGTATGGTGCGTACAAAGTAAAAATTTTAACAATGTGTAAAAACAAAAACAATGTAAAGACCGCGGATTCGTGGCGACAACGTTAATTGTCAATCATTGGCGGAAATCTGGGGGTTTTGAGGGTGCTTAGTCCCCCAAGATCTTGACAAGCCCCCATAAAAATATTACAAAATTATAAATTTTAATTAATAAAATATAACTTAAACATTATTTAATAACGAAAGAAATTATAACACCAACACCACATAATAAATTATGTTTTTATATTGTAAATTTGTTTATAAAATATAAAATTTATAATATACGAATATAATATTACATTTTATATTTTTATATAATATTTAACATTAAAAATTAGAATACAGAACACAGAACACAGTTCAAGTGATTTATTTTTCGTCAATTGAATAATAATTATAGTTTTTGCCAATTTAGTATTTTACTATTTTTATTTCGAATACCTAAAATCTCATATAATAACCAATAGGTATTCTAAATACCTACCTAATAAATTTATGATAAAACCAAAACTGTCTATTGTTATAGTGCCTCGTGATGTCGTGAGTCGTGACGCAATGGAAAGATGTGGAAATGGTATTTATAGACATCATAATATTGTATTTTACGGTTTTATACCCAGTATTGGTTTATAAGTTATTAGTTTATTACTTAATCAAGGATGATGGTTTTAAAATAAAATATTACTTATTAAAATCAAGGATGATGGTCTTAAAATAAAATAAATATTTTAATTTTTGTTTTACATTATACAATGTGTATTTTATACAGTACTATATTATTAAAAATCAAATATGAATGAAAAATTAGTTGTAGTTATTTTATTTTAAATGTATAGTTCAGTACCACATACAAGTTGATTTTAAATTCTGGGGCGTTACAAACTTTATTTTTTAAAAGGTTACCAATAACAATACATTTTTTTTATGTATTATTTATGTTTTATTTGTCTAAAATTCTTATGTCTAATTAAAAATTTCTATTTCCTACCAGTAGTATTTTTTAGATATTAATTAATAAATACTAAATAGTAAGAATATTAATCCGTTGCAGTGACTTTGTAATATTATAAATTAGGGGTACCCAATATAATATAAAGGCTAAATAAATATAAAAAAGTGTAATTTTTATACCCAGAGAATTCTAGATATATTTTAATAGGACAAAGCTTTTTATCTAATATTATTTTATAATTAATTAATAAACATAATGCTCGCATATCGATTAATAATAAATGATACCAAACTAAACATATACCTACATTGACAGAATAATATTAATATTTATTAATAATTTAAATAAATAAAAACCCAAATTCACAAAAAATTTACTTTTATTTTATATAATACGTATTTCGATAACAAAGTAAATTTTTTGTGGATTTGGGTTTTTATTTATTTAAATATATTATCCACAAGTTAATACTTCAACAATAAATATTTATTAATAATATTAGTATTTAGTAATCGTAATTTTGCATAATGTCATATTACCAAATATTATTAAAATTTGAATCACCGACAAAATATCGCCGGTAAAATATCGCGAAACCCAAACCATTATATCGTAAAGAAATAATATCGCTGTCCATATTATCGCTTGGAATAATAATTATTGCCAGTATAATATTGCCGGTATGAAATATAGCAGTAATTTAATTAAAAATAAATAATAAATTACAAGCATAAAATATTGTTATATTTATATTAACATATAGTAATTCATAAAAATTATAAAAATTAGTATAGGTAATATAATAAAATTGATATATATATATATATATATAACATAATGATTACTAAAAAATTAAATATGTATAAATATTAAGGGAATATTAATGGAAGTATATATTCAGTGAAATATCTTGAAGATAATCTACAAACTCTCCATTATGATATTCTGCTACTACATTCTTTACTGTTTTACTTTTTTGATCTTTTTACAGACGCGATTATAATGTACTGCTATATTATTTCTTTACGATATAATAATTTCCCAATATTTTAGTTGCAATATTTTTGTCACGCGATATTTTGTCGGGATACCTTAAAATTTAATATTTTTAATAAAACTTATAATAGTTAGGTATAAAATTTGTAATAACAATTATGACTGATCAAAATCTGATAATAAAATGACAAAATATTTTATCCAAATTTTGGAAACCATAATTTATTTTATTTATATATACCCTTATTTATTTTATTTATATTATCCCTGTTGGTCGGGAGTAGAATAGTCCATCGGTTGTTCCTGTCTGTCTTAAAAAGCGACTAAAAGGGACTTGTAGATGGGCAGCAGCCCCTACAATACTGGATGTAGGTGCAGAAAATTATTAAGTTATGGTAGGAACAGCTTCACACCAGATAAAAGTCGGCATATACGGAAGCTGTATGACTGGCGGCTTCACTGCGCTGAGGAAGGCAACGGGATACCACCTCATTACTTTCCCTAGTTAAACAGAAGTTTAACATCGATTCACCAATGGACTTTAGCAGAGTAAAAATTATTTCCGGAGGTAGAATAGTTCCCCAATCGGATCTCCGGGTGGGAGCTACCCTGCATGAGGTACAAATCGTGAATTCCTGTAGGAATAAGAAAAGTATTATGATTGGGACATGGAACGTAAGAACAATGCTCCAAACAGGCAAGTTAGAAAATATCATAATTGAAATGGAAAGATTAAAACTAGAAATATTAGGTATATGCGAAAAAAGATGGCCAAACAGCAATGACTTTTGGTCAGACAACTATAGAGTAATTCATTCTCAAGGAAAAAACGGACAATGCGGAGTTGGTGTAATGTTACATAAAACCTGGGGACAAAAGGTTAAAAATTACATCGTATACAGTGAAAGAATTATGATGGTTCAATTGGAAGCAGATCCAAATGACCTATTCATAATACAAGTAAATATGCCTACATCAGGTGCTGATGACGAAGATGTTGAAGAAATATATACTGGAATAGAAGAACTACTAAAACTCACGAAAGGAATAGACAACGTTTTCATAATTGGTGACTGGAATGCTGTTGTAGGTGAAAAAAAAGACGGTAGAGAAGTAGGGAAATATGGACTAGGCCAAAGAAACGCAAGAGGAGACCGATTAGTGGAATTTACTAAAGGAAATAGTTTCGTGATTGTGAACATACTGTTTGAAGAACATAAGAGAAGAAGATATACTTGGAAAATGCCCGGTGATGTAAGAAGATTCCGGATTGACTATATATTAGTGAAAACCCGTTTTAGAAACCAAGTCAGATCTTGCAAAACTTATCCTTGAGCAGATTGTGTCAGTGACCAACAACTAGTAAGTATGAAATTTTCTGTAAAGTTTAAAAAAATCGTTAAAGTTGAAAGAAAGCAAACCAACTATAATTTTAAAGATTTGGAAACCTTGGAAGTAGCAGAAGATCTGAAGAAGAACATGGATATAATGTACAAAAAAGGTGATCAGAAAGAGCCAATAGACAAAAGATGGGAGAGCATAAAACACACGGTGATAAATGCCGCTAAAAACACATTAAATACGAAAAGAAAAAAAACCTAATAAAAATTGGATCACCACAAATATTATAGATTTGATTGAGGAAAGACGAAAGTATAAGCACCGAACTGATATAGAAGGGCAATTAAAATATCGGAACCTAAGAAACCGTATAAACAGAGTATCGAGAAAAGCAAAAGAAGAATGGCTAGATCAACAATGTGTAGAAATGAACGATCTTTTTAAAACAAACAGGCTAGATCAAGCATATAGATACATTAAAAGTTTCTTTAAAACAAACAAGACTCGAAATAATAGTATTAAAGACAAGAATGGTAAATTGATCTTAGATACAATAGAGGTAGTGAGCCGATGGCGGGAGTTCCTTGAAGAACTATATCAAGGAGATGAATTACAAGACATAAAAATCTTGGAAATTTGAAAAATAAAAAAGCCCCTGGAATAGACGAAATCCCCAGAGAACTACTACAAAACGCAAGTGAAAACATAAAAAATACGTTGTTCCATCTTATAAAAGATATATATGAAATAGGAGTAATACCATAGGACTTTTGCAATAGCAGAATTGTAACACTACCGAAAAAGAACAAAGCTGACTCTTGTACAGATTTTAGAACCTTGAGCTTACTCCCCCATGTTTCAAAAATACTAATAAAAATTATATATCAGCGAATATATAATAAAGCCAACCAATATCTTGAAAATGACCAGTATGGATTCAGAAAACAAAAAGGAACTAGAGAGGCAATATTAGGACTTAGGATCTTAATATAAAAGCAAATATCTAGAAATAAAATAACTTACTTAGCATTTATAGATATTGAAAAAGCTTTCGATAATATTGATTGGCAAGTTATGTTTTCAATAATGAAGGAATTGGATTTAGATTTTAAAGACAGGAGAATTATATACAACCTCTACAAAAATCAAAACGCAGAAATTAAAATAAACAATGAGACAGCTAGTGCGAAAATCCGTAGAGGTGTAGACAAGGGTGCCCACTCTCACCATCACTATTCAACTGCTACATGGAAAGGTGTCTAAATGAAGTTAAAGAGATACTTAACAGGCTTAGGATTGGAATTAAAGTGGGTAGTATATTAATTCCAATGATCCGGTTTGCAGACGATATCGTACTATTAGCAGAAACAGAAAATGACCTTCAGAGAGCTTTGGTTGAGATGTAAATTACCATAAATGACTATCATATACGTATAAGCTCAAGCAAAACAAAGATTTTAGTTTGTGCTCGTGAACCAACATTCAATACAAATATTCATTTAGGAAACCACCTTATAACACAAGTTTCCAGTTTCAAATATTTGGGTAGTTTAATAACAGCAGACGGAAGTAGTTCGCAGGAAATTAAGAAAAGAATAGGACAAGCAAAGACAGCTTTTATTAAGAAAAAGAGAATTTTGATATCTAGAAAAATTAACATAGGTATAAAGAAGACATTTCTAAAAACCATTGTATGGAGTGTCGCATTATATGGCTGTGAGACATGGTTTATAAATGAAACGGAGAAAAGATCTCTTGAGGCTTTCGAAATGTGGTGTTGGAGACAAATGGAAAAAATTAATTGGGCAGAAAGAGTAACAAATGAAGATGTACTGGCCCAAGTAGGAGAAAAAAAATCCATATTCAATGTAATAAAACGACGGCGATGGAACATGATGGGGCACGTTTTACGACATGGTGAAGAGTTGCATCATATTATAGTAGAAGGTGCAGTGGAAGGACGAAGACCACCAGGAAGACCAAGAAACTCGTACGTATCTCAATTGATAAAAGACGCAGGAGTTAGTACATACGTTGAATTAAAGAGGCTTGCTGAAGATCGTGATAAATGAAGGACGAAGGTAACACTGTAAACCAACCTCTTACCGGTTGAAAAAAAAAAAATTATTTCTTTACGATATAATAATTTCCCAATATTTTAGTTGCGATATTTTGTCGGGATACCTTAAAATTTAATATTTTTAAGAAAACTTATAATAGTTAGGTATAAAATTTGTAATAACAATTATGACTGATCAAAATCTGATAATAAAATGACAAAATATTTTATCCAAATTTTGGAAACCATAATTTATTTTATTTATATATACGTACACACTGATAAATATTATTTATAAATGTACCTAAGTCATAAAAAAGTAATTTATAATATTTAAACGAACAGTAGTTATTCATTATTAGTTATTTATATAAGAAAGACTACCAAAATATTACAAAAATATGGCATTTTTCATGAAAACTGAAATTTTTTATGAAATAGAATTCTCGAAATTCACAATTTTTATATAACTGTTTAATATTATAATATAATCGAAAATCTAAGTAATCATAAAAGGAATTTCTTATTTATTAATTTTTTTAATTTTATCTTCGCACATATATTTGTTACCAAAAAATAGAAAAAAATAGATGGTCTTAATTTTTTTATAGATGTTTAAATTTGAAATTTTGTGAAATCGATATGTATAGTATTTATATAATGGATTTAGGATTCTTATTATTATTTCTCAATATTTTTACAATAATGGTTAATAAAAAAGACGAAAAATTTTATTGAAACTTAAATTAATAATATTAATATTGTTAAACTCAACTACAAATTATTGTAAATATTACAATGACAATTTTTTTTTTTAAAAATATATAGCTATTTCATGTATAAAAATAAGAGGGGATAATACTATAGAAGGGATACTGATGTAAAGAGAATAGTTCTTAATTTTAATTAGAATTGGAATGCGAAGATAAACCATTGAATTCGAAAAACGATTCTGAGCGAAGTTCAGTCAGATAATGTAGATATTGATTAATATATTGCCATTTTTTCGTCGTTTTTTCTAGCGCATATGGTCAATTTTGAGAAATTCAGAAAATGACCTAAATAAAGTACCAAGAACATCCACTTTCCTACGGAAACATGCTATTCGTGAAAATCGTACCATTATTTTGGGTAGTAAAAGTGACATCATACTTAAAAGAAATAAAAAAAAAATAAATACTCTAAATCTAATATTTGAAAAATTTAATAAATAACATATTCGTAATTAAAGTAACAATTAGATGAAATTTTATATTAAATCTATACTCCATTAATAGTAAGTGGTGATAATAATAAAAATTAATAGTAGTTGGTGTTCCAGTTCCAGCATTTATATTACAAAAAATATTTTTGTACAATTATAATACGAGTATAATAACAAATGCATAAATTTTAAATTCAGAACATTCTTTGCTTTTTTCAGAAATTAAGTTTAAAAATAGAACGTTGCAAATTTATTATTTTAGAAAAACGTAATTTAATAATTATTTAAAAAAAACCTATTTTTTTCAGTGATTTTATCATTATTATATAAATTTGTGAACACACAATAAACTAAATTTATTTCTAATTTAGTCATATTCATTTTTATACGAGTTTTTTACATCATTATTACAGATGTTCATATTTTATAAATAATGTTTCCGTATATATATTGACTATTTTAACATATATATTATACATATATAATGTATATGTTCTATGATTTTTTTACATTTTTCATGTATTTTTTAAAGTTTATACTCCATTAAATTATATTAACTGCAATCATTATCTTACACAATAATTATGAGTTCATTTTTAATAATTTTTTTCATAATATTTATTATGAATTTAAATATTTATTATGGTAATAATATTATACCTTATATTTAATCATTAATATATAAATGTATGCTTTTATATACCTACATTAATTATATTTAAGATAATTTAATTATTAAATAGATAAATTTAATAAATTAAGTATATGAATATTCAAAGTCATTTATTTTGCAAATATCATTTAAAATTAATATATTAAAGCTTGTATCATACTCGTATTTTATTTCGTATTTTACTCGTATAAGAAATGTATTGTTATTACAATAAATTGTCTTTTAGATTTGAAGCGATGCGAAGATTGTAATAATTTTACAATAACGAGTCTTCTCCTTTTTTGTCTGTATTTCTGTAAGCATTTTTCGACAAATAACAATACTCCAATTTTCACAAATAACAAATCCAATAACCTTATCTAAGCAAACCGGTAGGAAAATAGAATGTAGTTGGTACTTAATTTAGGTCATTTTTAGAATTTCTTAAAATGTCAATTATGTGGCAGGATAAACTAACAATTATAACGAAATCAAACTTCATTCATAAACGTTTCTTTGAATGCGATGATTAAATATGGCATTCAAATATTAATTTAAATAGAACACCATTTCCTCCACACATTTATCCTACTCGCAAGAGTATAAGTTCTAATTTTTCTTTGATTGAATGAATTATGATGACACTATTCTTATAAAAATAATGTTAATTTTACCACGAATAGGGGTGTTTTATTTTTCTAGTAGAAAACCATATGTTAGTTCGTTATTTTATTTAAGTAATAATTCAAATTTCTGCAAAATTGATTTTATACAAAAAGATTAATTTTAAGATATTTATTATTTTAGATTCTGACCGTAGCGAAGAATGTATTGGTTTTACAATGATGTGTGTCTTTTTTTTTTATGTTACTTTTTTTTTTGTTTTTTTGTTTTTTTTTTAAGTATGAAGACACTTTTACTACCCGAAATAATGCTCCGATTTTCACGAATAACATATGTTTCCGGTTGGAAAGTGGATGTAGGTGGTACTTTATTTAGGTCATTTTTCGAATTTCTCAAAATAGACCCTAAGCGGTAGAGAAAAAGACGAAAAATGACGAAAAAGCGGCATTTTTCACGAAAACTGAAATTTCAACGAATTTAATTTCAATATTTCAAGATAACTTAAGTAATTTTAAAGTTAGAAACTTGAAAATTTTTCTACAAAATATAGGACTTTAAATATTTCGTAAAATTCTCATTTTTACGTATATAATTATTTGATAAAATTGACAATTTATGGTATTAAGGTCTTATAATTTTACTGAAGTATACTTATGTATATATACTTATATATTACTTAACTTCATACTGAAATATTAAAAGATCCCAAGTTTCAATTTTTTTTTATAGCTGTTTTAATTTTTTTTTTCTAACTGAAAACACTATACTACCCGAAATAATGATTCAATTTTCACGAATAGCGAGTTTCAGAGGTAAAAGTGGATGTAGATGGTACTTTATTTAGGTCATTTTTCGTATTTCTCAAAATTGACTATAAGCGGTAGAAAAAACGACGAAAATTGACGAAAAATGAATTTTAGACGAATTTAATTTCAATATTTCACGATAACTTGGCTAATTTTTAAGTTAGAGACTTAAAATTTTTTATGGAATTTCATATACATACAAAGATAGAGACTTGAAAATTTTTTTGGGTGTTCTCATAGCTACTATATATATGTGGAATGTGGTAACATTTTGGAACCGTTATATTAATTTTTCTACAAAATATAGAACGTTGAATATTTCGTAAAATTCTCGTTCTTATGTTTGATATATTTGGCAATTTATGATATTAAGGCCTGAAAATCTTATTAAAGTATATATTCATATTACTTAACGTTAACACCATATCAGAATATTAGAAAAATCTCTATTCTCAACTATTTACATTTTTCATTCGATTTTCGATATAATATAAATATAAAACAATCATAATAAGTCGTAATATTATATTATTTATACCTGGGTTTATACCTACTATATAGTATATCATGATTCATAATATATTGTGTTTCTATAATCCTATTGAAATGGACATATCCATACAAAATATTACATACCTACTAAATCAAAACTAAAATTATCTTGATAGTTAATTTATTTTCCCATATAACGTTCGTATGATATTAATTTTAAAAATAAAATAATCCAAAAACAATAATATGCATGTTGCACGTGCCACGGTATTATGTACGTAAATATAGAACTATAAAACATTCTAATAATCGTTTATAATTATATCAATACGGGACAAGCTTAATATAATACCTACTTCATATTTATTATTTAAATAATATATATATAGAATATACTGATAGGTTAATAATAATTTTACAAACTGAATAAACCATGTAATTAATTAAAATTTTGTAATTTATAAAAAAAATGAGTATTTGTAATAAATAATAATTAATAATAAATATATATTTATAAAAATGAATGACATGAATTTTAATTTTTAAAGTTATTCAGGTATAAGTGTATTGTGAAATTCTAAATTAAAGTATTTAAATTTTTATTTAAACACTTTTATAATCAAGTATTATAAGCATTTTGAAAAATTATCTGTATTTAAAATACTTTTTAAAAGTATCTTTTACAAGACTGATCAGAATGTATTTCCAAAATATTAGATAAATTTAAAGTATCAATTTTTTTTTATAAGTGTTTAAGGTTAAAATTTCATTAAAATAAATATTTTAAGTATTTATATGAATTCTTATTTTATAGTCATAAGTCGTATATCATTATTTTATTAAAAAAATTTTAAAAATTTTATTAAAGGTCAAATACATTTTATATAACTCAGTTCCAATTAATTGTGAATTATTACACTTACGACTTTTTTGTATAGCTGTTTAGTATAAAAAAAAATAGTTCATACCAGGAATATCCGCAGAGATACAGGTCAATTTCGAGAAATTAGAAAATCGACCTTTATAAATTACCAACTGTATCCACTTTCCAACCGGAAACTTATTCTATTCTTGAAAAATCGGAGCATTATTTCGGGTAGAAAAAATTAAAAAGTTTTCTCCTACATAAAAAAAAAACAAAAACAAAAAAGAGCTGATACTCCTGCCGCAATTTATACAGCTATAAAAAGAAAAATCGTATATGTAATAATTCACAATTAATTAGAACTGAGACTGAGTTAAGTAAAATGTATTTCTAATTTTGTAGAAAATTGTTTAATATTGTTATATAATAAATAAAATCCAAATAAATACTTTCAATATTGACGCCTGTAAAAAGAAAATGAAACTTGGTATATTCATAATATATTGATGTAATGATAAGTATTATGTAACGGTTCCAAAATTTTATCACAAAAATAGTAGCTATGTGAACACCCAATAAAATATTCAAGTCTCTGACGTTAAAATGGCATATTTTATCGTGGATGATTGAAATAAGCTTCGTCAAAATAACAGTTTTCGTGAAAAAAGGCGTTTTATCGCCATTTTTTCGTCGTTTTTTTATCACATAGTGTCAGTTTTTGAGAAATTCGAAAAATGACCTCATTAAATACCAAATACATTCACTTTCCAACCGGAAACATATTATGCTATTAGTAAAAATCGGAGCATCATTTCGGATTGTAAATGTGTCTTCACGCGGAAAAAAAAAATTAGACCCATGTCATTGTGAATGCAAGAGAAGGAATACTAGTGTAAATGGGATACAGGTGTGAAAAGTATAGTGTTGTATTTTGATTACAATTTGAATGCAATGATAAATCATTATATTCGTGAAAACAATTTTGAGCGAGGTACTGTCAGATTTATGTATTTAGGCAGAGGTGGAACTAGGAATTTTGACGCCCGAGGAAAATATTTCAATTACCTCTTATGATAATAAACATCTTATATATTAAATGTTTTAGATTTAGAACGATGCGAAAAATGAATTGGTTTTATAATGCTGTGTAACCATTATTCTCTCTACAGCTTTATTACTATAGATTTGATCTATTAAGGACCAATTTGGCGATTAAGCAATATATGATCTACATTTAAATACTAACGAATACTCTTTCAATTCTATTAATATAGTTAATTATAATTAGGCTTAAAAGTATTAGCTATTATTT
>JAIUCT010007483.1:0-13280 GCA_021307375.1 Tetraneura akinire
AACATTTAAAGTAGTTCCATCTACACCACATTGTAGACAACTCTTTATAATACATTTAATTGTACAAAACCATGTAAGATGAACATTATTTTAAATAATAAATATATACAATAACTTTAATTCCAATTTAATTTTTAGTCAATTCCAATATGTTTCATTCTTATGGAAAGTAAAAATGAAAATGCATATAAAAAAGTTTTAGAACGTTTTAAAAACAAATTTCCAGATGTAAGACCTACTTCTATTATGATTGATTTTGAAATGGCACTCCATAATGCATTTCAACATGTTTATCCAGAAGCTAATATTTCATCTTGTTGGTTTCATTATATACAGGTATTAAATTGATAAACATTGATTAATAATATATTCTAATTCAGTAATTTCAATATTTAGTGAAACACTAAAATAGTCTATTTGTGTGTGAAGTCTATAATATTGATATTTTTTAAGTAGTAAAATATGTGTCCTTTTTTGCTGGTTGCTGTAATTATAATTAGTTAATATATTTATTTTTGTACTTTTTTCAATTAGTAAAATATACAATATAATAAAATAACATATTCTACATAATAGTATAATACATAAGTATATTAGGTATAGTTAATAATTATGAAATTAATGTATTTTAGTGTATACAGAAGAATATTACGAAAATGGGATATTCAAATTATATATTGCAAAATATGCCTGCTAAAATGTGTGTACGTATGATGACTGTATTAGCATTATTGCTTCCAGATAAAATACAAGAGGGCTTCCAAGAAATTAAAACATATGCACAAATTGATAGGGTATTTTTCTAGGTAAATACCATATTATAATATAAATTTCTATACTATATAATACATTTTTCATTTTCATTTTAATAGTAATTGGTTGACAACAAGAGGACCAGCTTGTTTTTCTGTATATGGTCAACCCTGACGTACAAATAATAATGTTGAAAGCTTTCATTCATTACTGAAACAAAGTTTTTTTTTTTTTTTTTTTTTTTTTATTAGATAATATTGCAATCTGTATACTTTATACAATAAGTAAATTTTTTGGGCAATATGATACAACACATGAAAATCGTGCAAGAAGAAAGAGTCCATTGACACCACTTCAAAAAAAATAATAATAAATTAAGTAAAATTTGTGCTACAATGAGTTAGAGAAGGTCTCTAGGCCAGTTTCTCTTAAGTCAACGTAATGGGTTAATAAAATTAGAGGGATTATGGAGATTAGATATTAGGGGGTTAGGGTGGTTTTGTGTGTCACTGTGGAATTTTTTAAAATAGCAAGGAGCAAGTTCAGGAAGTGTAAGAATTTTTAGATCTTTGTGGAGAGTGTGGTTACTAATATACCATGGAGCTCCTGTTATTATTCGTAGGTTAATTGATTGGAAGGATTGTAGGATAGAAATATTTGATTTTTTCGCGGATCCCCAAAGTTGAATACCGTAAGACATGGCTGGGCGTATTATTTGTTTATATATAAGTAGTTTTGTATTAAGTGACATATTAGAACGGGGAAGATGTTTTAGGGAATGAAGACGTAGGTTTAATGATTTTCGTTTGTTTTTTATGTGGTAGGCCCAGGTAATTTTTTGTCTAAATGGATACCTAAATATTTAGTGTTATCATTTTGAGAAATTATGTTGTTATTTATCGATAAGGGAGGGCCGTTGGTGGATCGGAAAGTAAATGATACGTGGGTGGATTTTTCTTCGTTAATTTTTATTCTCCATAATTTAAACCATATTTGGAGTTTGTTGAGAAGATCTTGGAGTGATTTTGTTGAGGAGTTAGAGTCGGGATTGGATGATAATATGGCAGTATCATCTGCAAACGTAGCGAGATGTGTGTTATTTGAGTGCGGAATGTCTGAAGTAAATATATTATAGAGGTTTGGGGCTAGGATACTTCCTTGAGGTATTCCTGCATTAATAGGATGAATGTTGGACGTTTCATCATCGCAATGTACGGCAAAGGTGCGTTGTGATAGAGAGGACTTTAACGTGAGGAATAAAGGAGCTGGAAGAAAGCGAAGTTTATAAAGGAGTCCCTCAGTCCACACACGATCGAACGCCTGTGCGACATCGAGAAATACACCTTCGTAATGATTTTTGATTTCTAGGGATGAAGAAATGATATCTGTTAATCTATGAATTTGGTGTAGTGTGGAGTGCTTGTTTTTGAAACCAAATTGAGTGTTTGGGATTATTTTATTTTCATTAATTATAGGATAGATTCTCTTTAGTATGATTCTTTCAAGAATTTTAGAAAGGCACGGCAGTAGACTAATTGGCCTGTACGAAGAAGGCAATTCAGTGGGTTTACCAGATTTGTGGATAAGTATAATAATTGAGTGTTTCCATGTTTGTGGTATGTATGATAATCTTAGTATAGAGTAAAAAATATGGGCGAGTTGTATAATAGCTTTTTTTGGTAGATGTTTGATAATTTTATTGGTGATTAGGTCGTGACCAGGAGACTTGTTATTTTGTAGTTTTTTTATTATAAAAAGAATTTCTGACGGGGAGGTGTGTTTGGTTGGAAAAGCCATAGGACAAGGATTATCTAGTGATTCGGTAATACGTCTAATGTGATCTACAATGTTTATGTCTGAGTGGGGGCAGAAGTTATAAGCAAGGTGTGTTGCAAATAGATTGGCTTTTTCGGAGTTAGATATGGCTAAGGTGTTATTTGGATTACGTAAAGGGGGTGATACTTTTTTTTCCTTGATAATGTTTTTAGTTGCTTTCCATAAAGACTTATTATTATTTTCGAGAGATTTTATATAATGTTAATATGATTCAGTGTTATAATTATATAGAAGATTTTTTAAGTTGCAGGAGAGTCGGTTGTAATTGGATTTATCACTTGGAAGGTGAGTGCGTTGCCATCTAGTTCGAGCACGGCACTTTTCTATTATTAATATACATAAATGTTGAGGGAGATTGCCTTGTTTAGTTTTGGGGGTATGAGTATTAGAAGCTCTTGTTGCAGAATTTTTAATAATATCGGTTAGAGATTGTACTGCGTTATCAATATCAGAGTGATTTTTAAGCAAGATGTTGAGTGAGATTTGGGATTCTACAGTCTCACTAAAGATCTACAAGTTAATTTTTCCAGGGGTCAGGGTAGGATAAGTTGTTTTATGTATGACTTGATCATTTAAAGATAGTAATACTGGAGTGTGATCAGATGAGAGATTGCTAAGATTGGAGATATTTCGATTGATGTGGTTTGGTAAGTTGGTTATAAAGAAATCTAAGATATCAGGTTGTCTATTTTGATGGGTTGGCCAATATGTAGGTTCAGGGGGAGAGAGGAATTTTAGGCTTTTATTTTGTATGATATTATGCAGTATTCGACCTCTGGTATTGGTAATTCTGGAGCCCCATGAAGTATGTTTACTGTTAAAGTCACCACCAATTAGATAAGTATTCCCAATGGAAAGAAGATAGTTCGTAAGTTCGTTTGAGTTAAGTTTTGTTTGAGGAGGAAAGTATGCAGAAGATATAGTTGTTGGAATGTGGTTTAAGATTATTTTAATGTTAGTTGCTTGTATAGAATTCCTCTGGAATGAAGGTAGAGTAGAGTGTTTGAGGTTTGATTTTATTATAATCGCAGAGCCTGCATGAGCGTTTCCACTTGGGTGATCACAGTGGTATGGTTTATATCCAGGGAGTTTGAAAGAGGAGTTTAATGTTAGATGTTCTTCGTTGATAAGGATAATATCAATGTGAGAGAGTTGTAGGAAAGTTTTAAGTTTATTTTTATGTTGATTTAGACCATTGGCATTCCATAAGAGGATGGATAGTGATTGTTGGATATTTAAGCTAGTTGACATTTGATTGGGATAGGAGTTTAGTGATGACAGTGGTTAGTAAGGAAATTAAGGGATTTATCAATGTTTTAAAATCTTCCAGGAAGGAAGTTAATTTGAGTGATAATTGGTCAGAGTTATCACCATTAGTTGTGTGGGAAGGTATAGTTGGATCCTTGGTTGCTTGTGAATAAGATTTGGATTGAGAATTCGAATTTGAAGTGGTGTTTACATGAATGGGCTGTACATTACTTGAATTATTTTGATGAGAATGTGAAGTTGTTTGATATTTCTTGAGATTACGAGAAGACTGAATTTCCTTATGCTTGGGACATCCTCAATAGTTTGCAGGATGGTTACCTTGACAAAGCGCACACTTGGCTGGTTGGTTGGTGGGTTTTTGGCAGGAGTCTGATAAGTGATGTTCGCCACATCTTACACATTTAGGTATATGATTGCAGTAGGTTTTGGTGTGACCGTATTCTTGGCATCGAAGGCATTGGACTATGTGGCGTTTGACTCGAGGTTCTTCTATTTTAATTTTAGTGTAGCATAAGTTTTCGATTTTGAAGATATCTTTGTTGTTTATGGCTGGTTCTAGATCTATGAAGAATAATAGTTTTCAAGTAATACATCCCAATTTGTGTATCTATTTAAAAAAAAAAAATCATATAAATATCAAGTATAAAAAAAACACTATGCAAACATACTTATTGTTAAATATTTTGTAATAATTAATTTTAATTCATACAATTTCTTGTTATAGGACACCTCAGCAGCCTCATTAAAAAACAACATATTGTTATAAGTCAGTTGGCAAGAGGATTACCTACAACAAGGAATTTAAAAATAAAATATATTTTAAATTCAACAAGAATTAAAAATGCTACTGATCAGCTCAATAATGGAATTATTACAATTCAATAATTTTTAATAAAATGCTCCCATTGTACTGATCAATATCTTGCTAGGGAATTAAATTGGGATGATGAATCAGAGGGTACGAATTGTATAAATTAATTTTAAATGTTAAGACTGATAACTCATAATTATTGTAATATTATATATTTTAGAAAAGCTAAACATTATTTATAGATGAGTTAATTTCACCTGTATACTATTTAATATTTTACCTATTAAAGCAAAACTGAAAACTTGAGTTTTATTAATATTAAAATATTACTTATTAGGTTCCAATGATGAAAATGATGAAAATATAGATAGAATTCAAGAGGTCGATAATATAATTGAAGACTATGAAATTGCAGAGCCTGTAAATGCGTGTAAGACAAATAAAAATAATTAAATACTAACCGTTTAATATTTCATATATTTACTAGGGGATGAAAATGATTTTATTGTTCCCGAAGATTTGGAATTAAATTTATGGCAAAATGCATTTCCAAATAATGAAGAGGTTGAAGTCCCGTTCGTTCAAGTTTCTCAAAACTATCTACAACTTAATGAACAACAAAATGAACAAAATATTTGTGTTGTATGTAGGAACAGTTTAAGTACACATGTACTCGTACCTTGTGGTCATAAGGTTCTTTGTGCAGATTGTGTGGACCAGTTATTAAACAATCGTCTTGTTTGTAGTGCCAATTTTTTAACTGATATATATGTTTGGGAATAAATAATAATAAATGTTTTCTCACCAATTTACAAAGGACATTTGCATTGACCATTTTTTATATTTTATATTAATAATAAATGGATAAATAATATATTTTAGTAGGTATAATAATTAATATGTACTATATTATGGTGTAATATGTACAATATTACATTTAATTAAGGTATTTAAATCATTTTAGGAATTTTTTCTTTTATTCCTTTAAATGAAGTGGTACCTAATAGGCTAAAACCTAATTAATTAAAAGCATATAATTGTTATTATAATATCCAAATACAATTCTGAATGTATTATTAGTATTATTGCCTACATAATACATTCTATGTAATTATTTCTTACAAAATACTTATAATATAATTCTGAATGTACAAACTATTACAAATAATTCAACTTATAATTAAAATATATAACCTAAATTCCTTAATTATATAAAAAAAAAAAAATACAGATATTATATTATATTAGGTAAATATTGCAAACCAGTCCATAATTTTACTTTTCAAATTGGAAGACCCCAAGAACATAAATGATAAATAACAATACATAAGTATTAGATGACAGTAATAACTTCATATCTCTTAAACTATTTGATAAAATATATGAAAATGTTAGTATAATATAGATTGAACATATTTAAAACAACATACCTACTTATTTATATAGATTCAAGGTTTTGTAATATATACTAAGTAGGTATATAATTGCTTCAACTTAATAGACTCCAACCGTCAATCTTCTTCAACTGTCCAATGTAATTTAAATTTTGGACATAGCATAGCAGCTACCTGGCAAGATTTGGATACAGTATAATTATTGAACCTGTTAATAAAAGTTTATTTAGTATCTCTAAAAAAAAAATATATATATATATATATATATTAGGTTGACATTTATTTTCAGATAATTATATTATATAAATTATAATATAGAATTAAAAAAAAAATTATCATTATATATTTAAATATAAAATAATAATCTATAGAAATAGAGTATTTCCCATTTTAAATTTTGTGTCAATACACATAGTGTAAGTGAATAATAAATAATAATATAATATGAGTACTGAAAAATATTTAACATTCTATTCTGTAAGAACATTATTAATACATAGAAGAATTACCTTTTGTTTAATCCTCGTTTTAGTGTAATAATGAGAGGTTTGCAGAAGACTAAGTTATTTAGTTAATTTAACGACTTATGAACAGCATTAATTGTTGGTAGTAAAAATCCCAAGCACACATGTTTATCCCCTTGTAAAATGTCTAAAGTAGCTATAGGTTTAATAACCTAAACAAATTAATAAATACAACATTACATTTAATTTTTAAATTATATATATATAACATATTTAAATTTAAAAGACATTACTTTGCAATATTCAGTTAAAAACCCAACTTCACGTGGTTTTGTAAAGGGAGACAAACCCAATTCAGTATATATCTCTTCTATTTTATCAATATTTTATACAATACAATTGATCGCATCATAAAAATAATTCCACCTAAAATAATAGTTAATTATGTACATTTAGTTTTTTCCAATACAATGGTTTATCATTGCATTCAAATTCTAATTAGATTAAACACTATGATTTGCATACCTGTATCCCTGCAGCAGGAGTATTAGTTCTTTTGGATTCTTAGCGAAGCAAAAAATGTATTGGTTTTACAATAATGTGTATCTTTTTGTTTTTGTCTGAAAACACTTTAACTAACCAAAACAATGGAGTGTTGATGGCACTTTTTAGGAGCTCCTCAATTGAAATGGGTGGGTGGTTAAGTTTAGGTGCCGAGTATGTGTTTGGATAAAATGTATGTTTAAAATTTGTTGATCGATAGTTATATACTTATGTATTTAGTATTATAATTCATTATAAACATAGATTATAGCAGAGGTTCTCAAAGTGCGGGGAGCGACCCTCCAGGGGGGCGCAAGACAATTTTAAAAATCAACATTGCATTGGTAAAATAAAATAAAAACTGCAACTATACTCGGTTCCAAATAAGAAGTAACCTCCGCGGCGACCAGTTTTCGTCGGCGACGGTCAGGTCACGCCCAACCGTTTCCACCACTACACTAAACCACATTTTCTGTTTCATTTATCGTATATTATGTATAGATCGCCGCGTGCGTGTGTTAGTGCAAGTGATGGATGTACAGCTGGGGTTCGATTCTACTAATGCGTAATCGGACTAATCGGCGTAATCATATTAGGCGTAATCGACGTTATCATTTTGTCTATTCTCTTAAAGGCGTAATTGTGTTATCACAGAATAGATTCAAGTTATATATTTATAATATTTATATATAATTATGTTATAAATTCCGAAATTCATTGTCTGGCACTCTTGCTACGACTGGAAAATCTATCTAACTTAAGAGTTAGACACAAATTTCTTTGTTCTTCCTCATACTCAATTTCTCGTACTTCATCATCAAGCAACAATCGAATGTTGAAATTAACGTTATTCATTTCAATTGATTATATATACTATATATTATATATTGATTATATACAGGGATGGGCAGTATCATTGATATATGTATCGAAGATACAATTGTATCTTGTATCTTATATCATGATATATTTTTTAAAAGTATCTTGTATCATGTACCTATCTAGATACAATTTATCTCAATATTATGTATCTTTTTAAGTATATAGATTCATGATACTTCAAAAATATAATTATGTTTATACATGTACGTAATATACTAACAATCGTATTATAATATCATTATATCACGTAATAAAAATAAAACAGCAATTTTGATTTTTGATTTTTAAATGAAATTATATAATTTATATCCAACTTTCCTATAAAATAATTTATATAATATACATATGCACACAAACTTACATAAATTAATTTTTTAATTTTTTATTTACATTGTAACATGTTATATCTTATATGTTATATTGTATGTGTATATTTTTTTTTAATGTATTATTATTATTTATAATATAATAATGTTTATTGTTTAGTAAGATTTTTTCATAAAATTGTAATAGGAGTAATAATAATCTCATTATAAAATAAAAATTATATTTTTGAAAGTAAAAGTATATTGTATCTTTTATGTATCTTTGATACTTTTTTTTATATCTTGTATAATCTAAATAAATTAAATGTATCATGTATCTTCTATCAAGATACTTACAATGAGTGTATCATGTATCAAGATACTTTTTTTTTAGTATCTTGCCCAACTCTGATTATATAGTAGTCACTAGTCAATAATGTAATGTATTATAAAAATAAAGAACGTAGAGTATACATTTTATAATGCACAACGCACAAGGATTAATCTTCGACGAGAACACGATACTATAATTTTGAAAACACACAATATGATAAGAATAACAAACTAATTGATAACAGATAAAAGAATAATTACGCAGATTACGCTCAAAACGACAAGTTTTCGTTAACGTTTTCGGCGTAATTATAGATTACGACCAATACGCCGATTACGCATTAGTAGAATCGACCCCCTGTTGTATTTGAATTTAACGCGGGTTCTGTCTTTTGACAACCCTACGTTTGCGTGGTACACATTGGCGACTGTTCGATTTTAATCCGATTTAGTGCGATATTAAACAGTATTTTTATTATTTTAAATCATGAGTGATTTACCTGAATCTACTGATATGTTGGACTTGGAGGAAGTATCAACCACGTCTCAAATAAAAAAAAACCCAAAAGGCAGAGTAAGTTACATATCAAATATTTATTATTAAATTAATTAATTTCATATTTAATTAAAATAAATTATTATATTTAAAATTTAAAATATAAAATTACCTTTTATTTATACTCCGTATACCTTCAGGTATTTTTTCAAAATTTCGTATACCGTCTGGATAAGGTCGTATACTTTTGTAAATATATAACGAAATCTAATAATGCAATAAAATATTATTACTGTAAAGTGTAAACGTAAAATATAATGTACCTTATCGCACCTATTGATATATATATGAATATTTTTTTTTAAATTGTTGATAATATAATACTTAATTATTATATTATAAGTTGCAATAATATAAAAATATTAAATAACGTTTATATTAAATTATGTATATATAGGAAATTAAATATTTAATTTAAATTTATCACATTAATTATAAATTATAAAAAATATTTTAAATTTTCTAATTTATAGTATAGTATACCTTCTGTATTTTTTACGACTACACTACTGATTATTGTCCATAATATTATAATATTTTATATTATAATTTTTGTGTTTTCAGTATGTAAGCAGTCGTCAGAAAGATATAATTATTAATATGTACAAAGAAAGTAAAAACGTAAATCCTAATATGAAATATAAAGATATGATAACTGAAATAAGCCGAGTGTCAGGAATTGGTCGTCGAATTGTGATTAATACGATTTCAGAATATAGACGAAAGGGTATAGTTTCTTCTCCCAACAAGACACGAGTACGTACGTCGCTCTTCAATGAAATGGATGATTTAGATCTTAACGGTATACGGCAAAAAATACATTCCTTTTGGTTGCGTCGTGAGGTTCCAACAATTAACAAAATTTTAGTTGCCATTAACGATGATCCAAATTTACCAAATTTTAAACGTACTTGTTTATATAGGACAATAAAAAAATTAGATTTCGTATTTAATAAACGAAAAAGGTGCAGTGTCCTAACAGAAAGGGAAGATTTAATTGTTTGGCGTCGAAATTATTTGTACGACATCCGCAAATATAGGGACGAAGGTCGTACAATATATTATCTCGATGAGACGTGGGTAAATGTCGGGGACTGCAAAGAAACGGTGTGGGTAGATAAAACAATATTATCAAAACATGACGCATTCAATAGAGGTCTTGCTACCGGACAGACGAACCCAACCGGTAAAGGTAAACGATTAATAGTAGTCCATATCGGATCGGACAAAGGATTTCTACCAGGGGGGTTCTTTTGTTTCGAATCCAAAAAAAATACGGCGGATTATCATGACGAAATGAACGGTGACAATTTCCAAGAATGGTTCGAGTCAATTCTTCCTCGTCTGGAAAATAATTCGATCATCGTTTTAGACAATGCGCCGTATCATTCGGTAAAATCGGAAATGATCCCAACAATGAACTCAAAGAAAGCCGAAATATTGGAGTGGTTAAATTCAAAAGGCATTACATTTAACAAGCCTATGTTAAAGGCACAATTAATGACCAAGGTGCGTGAAATTAAGCCAAAGTACACGTCATACGTCGTCGACAATATGGCAAAGGACGCAGGTCATACGATACTTCGGCTACCACCTTACCATTGCGAATTTAACCCAATAGAGCTAGCATGGGCAATGGTAAAAGGTTACGTTAAACAAAACAATACGACCTTCAAAATTGATGACGTTCGAAAACTTCTGAATACGGCTGTAAATAGAGTCACTACAGAAAATTGGAAGAATTTTATAAAACATGTAATAGAAGAAGAAAATAAAATATGGAAAGTAGACGATATAATGGACGAAATTATTGATGAGATGGAACCATGTATTCTAACAATTACGGGCGAAACCTCATCATTTGACTCTTCTGAGTGAAATATTTTTTTTTTTTTTTTTTAATTGTGACTATTACATTTTATTAATGTAATTATTAATTTTTGTAAATATTATTTTATTTTAATTTGACTGTTACATTTTATTCAAATGTAAATATTACGAGTATATTGTTTTAATTTGACTGTTACATTTTTTAAAAATGTAAATATTATATTGTTTTATTTTTGACTATTACATTTTATTAATGTAATTATTAATTTTTGTAAATATTATTTTGTTTTAATTTGACTGTTACATTTTATTCAAATGTAAATATTACGAGTATATTGTTTTAATTTGACTGTTACATTTTATAAATGTTATTAATTTTTATTAATATATTATTCTGTTATAATTTTAATATATTATATAATTTTTAAATTAAATTAATAATTTGTTTATAAACACGAAATGCATACAAATTGTGTTTAAATAATATTATACAGGTAAAAAAAATAAATAAATATAATAATACCCTCTTAATAGTCAAACATCTGTTCCATTTATATACCTACTAATCGCCGCGTGCGTGTGTAACCGTGAATAATCCGCCGCCACGTACAGTACGGCGCGGCGGTTTTATGTTCTATGTAATAATGCATTTTAAATTATGTGTTCACGTTAATTGTCGAAATGAAACTAATGTGTCGCTCCCGTCGGAAACGCTACCCAAAGTTGGTGCTTGTAGCACAGCCACGCCCATTGCGCACAACTCGGCCGCCGAGGTTACTTCTTATTTGGAACCGAGTATACGTATTTGTGCGAAACAGGATATTCTGCCCTAGCATCAATGAAGTCTATACTGCGTTTCAAGAGAGAAGGTACACGATTTTTCGTCCGCCGACGCGCATATCCCACCAATATCGCTCGTTCGTTTACGATCGTAAAACGTTCAGGCGGCGGTCGGCAACGACTCGTTTGCATACGTAGCTCTACCTACGTACATAATTTAAAATTTTAAACGGCGACTATTGTTTACAACATTAACTGCCACTGCGTAACACTCAAAGTTATCGGGATGTATAATTGATTTGGCGAGCCGTCGGGCGGTAAGAAGTGGGGGAAATCGAGCCTCCGCGCTGTTGACGGCGTCAGTTGGATGCGCGAATCGTGTACCTTCTCTCTTGAAACGTAGTATAAGTACCGTAGAACATAGAAGGCTGGATGTCAGCAAAGAATTGAGAGTATCTTTATCAAATATCTCTCCTCGTTTCACCAAACTTTGTAATGAAAAAAACAAGCCCACCCATCACATTAAAATTGGCCTATTAATTAAAATATTTTATAAAAAATACATTTTATTTTAAAATAAATTTGTAATATTAATATTTTTATCAATATTTGTTGTTTGTTTTTAACATTTTTTTACTCTAAACATGACTATGAAAATTATTTTTATGAGGGGCGGCTCAGGTCTGGGGTAAACTAAAAGGGGGGGCCTGGCCTGAAATGTTTGAGAACCTCTGGATTATAGAATACTATATCATAATAAATACTTATTAGTTATAATATAGTTATAGTAACATGACTAATATAATAATATTATATTATAAGCGATTGATTTCATTATAAATTAAAAACGACCACGGTACAAGCATTGAAACTATACAATAACTAATAACTAATAGCAAAATAAGGTCAGTTAAGTCATTTACGGAAAATTACTGCTATAGCAGTAATTGGTCATTACTTCATTAGTAATAATATTAAAACTGTAAAAATCGAGGAAATTATCATTTTGACAAATTTAATTTTATTTTATAATTAAAGAAATATAAGTTATAGAATCTTGAACATTTTATTGATTAATCAAATAGACATTTTAGTATTTTACATGCATGATACATGGGTAATACCTTCCATAGGTATTAGGTAATAGCATTGATTATAAATATTATGATATTTATTAATATTTATTAATATTTATTATAATATTTATTTATAATATTATAATCAGGCCCGGATTATGATCATTTTGAGCCCCGGTGCCAAATTTTCAACAATAAACATAATACAGGCACTTAAATATTTAAAATTTTGTTTATTAATTTAATATAAGTAACATTATATAAATAATATAATAATTAATTACTATTTATCTTATTTATTAGTAACCTTATACCTTATACGTTATTTAAATTAAAAGTATTTTTTTCTTGCTTTTAATTTAGCAAACTCTTTGACTGTGTGATCAAGATTTATTGTTTCTAAAATATCATTTTCAGATGACAATATTATTAAAGAATTTAAATGTTC
>JAIUCT010007486.1:0-12203 GCA_021307375.1 Tetraneura akinire
ATATTTGTATAGGTATCTAAATTTTTCTTCTACTCTGTAGTGTTGCAAATTCATAAATAACATCATCAAACTCAATGTTAGCTGTGATATCGGATTCAATGTTCATAATAGCTAAATCATTGAGTCGTTGTTCAGAGGTACAAGATCTTAGATATGTTTTGATGCGTTTTAAACACGAGAATGACCGTTCTGTCGAGCAATTACTAACTGGAGTACATAATAGCATTCTGAGAGATACATCTACATAAGGGTACACACCTATTAAATCATTTTTCCTCAAAAAACTACACATATCCTGAATAGTTTTAGGAGCCTTGTCACCAATACTTAATAAGTGACTCCTAAAATGAACACATTCATTAGAAAATAAAGTGCTGAGATCATCTTTATATTCATTTTGAAGCATTTCAGCATTCTTTCTTACTTTAATTGACGTCATCTCTGTTAATTTGAAAAAAAAGTTGTAATTTTGAAGTAGACTTTCATATTTTTCATTTCTTTTTTCTAGCTGTGACCGCAGTTGATCAAGTATAACAAAATAGGTATTGATTTTAAAATTAGAGTATTCAATAGTTGTTTCTTTAGATGGTCTTTCATCAAAAAATTGTTTTCTTATTTTTGATCGTTTGGTACAAAATTGAAACTGTTTAATTTTACTTTTTTCAACTGCACATTGTTTAAAATACTCATAATTTTTATCAGATCGTAAATCAATAATATATATTATTAATGATTTATATAATTCACACACTACACCCAAATCGATATTGACAGATTGTAATTTCTTGTTCGTTAGATTAAATCGGTGTAATATTTGACCCCAAAAAATAGATAAGAATGCAGTTTCTAAATTATTTAATTTGTTGAGAATTTCCCTGGCTTCATTACGTGTTAGTGTTTTCTCAGTATTATCATTTTTTATTATATTCAACGCATTAATAATTAAAGACCAGTTTTTATTTAGAGATTGTTATTTAATATTTTTATTGAACGGTGTGTTAAAATCTTTACTGTGTGCAAATTAATGGAAGTATAATTTAATACTTCTTACTTACTGACTTACTGACAGTGACATTAAAAACTTAATCATCGTACTGTTTTTGTTTTGATCGGGACAGCCGTCACAAAATAAATGTACCTAATTCTGTTGTTTCTTTAGGAATGTTAGGTTAGGTTATATATACGAATATAATCATTTAAAAACGATGTCACTTCATTGGGACCCTTGAGAGCTTGACCCTCGTGGTAGGAACAGAAGGTTGCTTTTGCAGTTTTTATATTATGAACACAAAATTTATACACCCATAACTGACGAAAATAAAACACTTCTTGGACTGGAACAACTGGCAATGGGAGATTCTGCATATAATCAAATGACAAACCCATAATAGTACTGCCATGTTCTTGACGTTTTGCCGTTATTTCTTTGGCTTTACTGAAAAATTTTGATGCTCGTCGCTTATGAACGATTAATTCAGCGCTAGTAACTTTTTTGGCATTTTCATTTAAATGAGGGTTTTTTAGTTATTGTAGGTATTACCCTCTACACACGCTTATATAGTTACTATTTTAGAAGTCTTATTGTATTATCGGTTATCCGATATATATAATATTAAATATTGGGAAAACCTTTAATAGGTGTTGGGTATATTATTATCTATATTGATTTTATTTAATTAAGTCAATAAAGATAAAGAAAATATAAGTCTCAAGTCTCACGGAAAAAATATCTAATTAATATATTAATTAATATATTAATAACTAATATTAAAAATAAATTACAGTTGTTCGATTACGAACACTTTATTATACATATGCATTCGTCAAATGCTTAATAAGAATCATAAATAATACCTGTGTGTATTATAGCAATATTTCTTATTATAATAAAATCATATTAATGGCTGTGTACATATGAAACTATACAGAAAAAAAAATTTAAATATTAAAAACCTACTTGCAGCTTTCTCCGGTTTTCCTGGCCATGATGATTTTGCCAGCATGGTTTTAATGAAGAAGCTCTTTTACTTTAGCTTTTTTAATCACAACGTGTTTATAGAGTTCGGTGTTTTTAACCCCTTTTTTCTTTATTTTGTGTTCATTGTATCTATTTGAATTGCTGGGTTCATTCTTCATTCATATTTAATATACGAATACGTAAAATGACAAATTATTGTATAATACGTAAAAGTATAATGTCACTGTGTAAACTGAACTTAACTGAACAAATGGCTGAGAAATACTGAAATAGTAATATTGTTTTCGTTTACGAACGATAATGATAACGATGTCTACCGATTGGCGTCAATAATAAAAATAAAAATATCGTATTATATCAAACAATTTCGTAAAGAACTCATATCACCAAGATGAGTCCTTTTCGAAATTTTTCTAAAAACTGGATGTTTATTTTAACACAATAGAAAACGGATATGGTCCCTTTTCGCTCATAAAATATCGGTCTATATGTGTAAATGAAAAAAATGCGAAAAAATCTATTTTGGTAAAAATTCGAGATGGGCCCTTTTCGAAATTCCCAATTCAATTGTTAATGAGATAAAAAATGCAAAATGTTTCTCAATCATTGTTGATTCAACACCGGATATATCACATACAGATCAACTAGCATTTATTTTTAGATATGTAGCAAATAATGGTGAACCAGTTGAACGATTTTTGCAATATTTGGTTAACCCAGGACACAAATCTAAGGATTTAGCAGATGCTATTTTTATGGTTTTAAAAGAAAATGATATAGACATTAATAACTGCTGTGGACATTCTTACAATAACGCTTCCAACATGTCTGGAATGTATTCTGGACTCCTAGCAAGAATCAAAGAAGCATGTATCCATACTGTTTACATTCCATGTGCAGCACATTCATTGAACCTAGTTGGTGAATGTGCTGCTAATTGCTGTTCATATGCTAATGAATTTTTCAATTTTCTTCAGAATATTTATTTCTTTTTTTATGCATCTACTTATCGTTGGGATGTGTTAGATCAATGCTTATCTAAATCTGAAAATGTTTCTGTCAAAAGATTATCTGATACCCGATGGGTGGCTAGATATGAGACTTGTTTAAGTTTATCACGTAATTGGAATGCAATTTTGAAGGCGTTAAATATTTTCATTAATAATCCAACTGAAAATTCCATAACTAAATGTGAGTGTAAAGTACTGTTGATGAAGATGAAGAATTTAGAAATGGGTATTCTGGTATCAGTATTGAATGATATTTTAGAAAGATTCAATATTATAAGTAAGAAATTGCAGAATGTTTATATTGATTTGACTATTGTCATAGCCCTATATAAATCATTAATAAATTATATAACAGATTTAAGAAAAAGCTTTTCACATTATGAAAAACTTGGCATGGATAAAACTAGAATTATAGAATATAAAGTTTCCCGTAAGAAAAAAAGAAAAATACCTTTTGATGAATCATCTGAAGGCGATACAGAATTTGTAGGTAAAAAATACTTTTTTTATCATACTGGACTCTTTACTTACAGAACTAACAAAGCTTATAAATTCTTATGAAAAAATTAATACTTCATTTGTATTTTTGTTCAACATTACTAAGTTGTCAGTGTTAGAAGTAAGACAAAAAGCTGAAGAGTTACAAAAACAATATCCTCAAGATCTGGATATATCTTTTATGAATGAATGTATTCATTTTAGAGGTTACTTAAAAGGCTTACCAGAAAGAATATCCACAAAATCAGTGCTATATTTGTGTAAAGTAATAAAATATGATAATTTACTAGATATTTATCCATATGTTAATATTGCATTGCGAATGTTAGTGTGTGTTCCTGCATCAAATACTTCTGCCGAGCGTTCGTTTAGTACTCTTAAAAGGATAAAATCATACATCAGATCTTCGATGAATAATAATCGTTTAAACTCTTTAGCAATTTTGAATATTGAATCTCAGTTGACAAATTTATTAAACTATGATGACATAATTGAAGATTTTGCAAGATCAAAAGCGCGACGAAAAATAGTAATTTAATGATGTTCGTTTTTTTTTCTATTATAGTATTATTTATTATTAAGTAGATAAGAAAATATATTTTATAATTTTACAATTTTACAATTTGCTTTAATTATTTTATTATCATGGGTACTACTTAGAGTATCTACGATATTCAATATTCTAGAGCACTTGATGATAGATCTTTTACGCAATGATACTATTTCAATATCACATGTATTGTAAGTTTTTTTATGGGTAAGAAAAATTGCCACGATAAAATACCGTAAGGGAAAAAGGGCATAAAAAAAATGTGTACCCAGGGCAACAATATCCTAGATACGCCTCTGTGTGCCCCTTGCACGAGCCGCCACTGTTTTTTGATATATTAGAACTAGTGACACGAATGTTTCAATCACATGACATGGATATTTTATTAGTAACAAATATTGTTTCTAAAACAATTTATGAAATAAAAGAAATTCGAACAAATAATACATTTGAAGTTGTTATGACTTTAACTAATAATTTTATTGAAAAAAGTGATCAAAATTTCACTCATCTTATGAATATTAGACCGAAGCGAGTGCGAAAGAAAGCAGGTATTCTATAAAATTAATATTATTAATATTGTAATAATTTATATTGTATATAATATAAAATATATTCAATTTGATTTTTTAAATAAATATTAATTTTAATTATTTAACTGTAATCCACTTATATTGTACATTAATTTTAGGTGAACTAATCTAGGATAACCCCATTATATTCCCAATTAAGAAATTTGAGGTTGAAACTTACAATGTTATAATGGATGTAACATTAATTGAACTAAGTGACCGCTTTGAAACAACTAACATTGATCCATTAAAAGACATTGCATTACTCTCCATACAAAGAATCCGAGAAGTACAAAAAAATCCATCAGTTCTACCAAAAGATGTCTTTACAGAGTTATGCAATATATATTCAAAAATTAATAAAGACTACTTAATTATTGAATATATGCAGTTTTGTAGGAATTTTGATGAATTTGAAAATAGTTCAAATTTACCAGTATTCTTGCATAGTGAAAATAATAGTGAATAAAGTGATGATGTAGAGTAAGTAAGATATTTCAACAATATAATTAAATTCTCTCGATGACTTAAATATAAATCAAGTGAAAAAAAGGCTACACAATGTGTGTAGCACTAAGACATTTTTTGTTTAGCTATTTTAAGTAATATTTTTCCAAATTTATATATAGCATTAAAGATAGCACTCTACCTATATCCAGTTACAGCGTAGAACGCTTATTTTCCAAGTTAAAGATCATTAAAAATAAACTTCGAACTTCCATGTTACAAGACAGATTGGAGAGTTAATGAAAATTATTTGTGAAAAGGATATTGATCCAAATATTGATAATGTTATTTTGTTATTAGCCAGTTCTCATTTATGTAAATCTTTAATCTATTTACCCAACTGTAAGGAACTTTAGAGTGATAGAATTTAAATTGAGAGTCATAGCACTGTACATTAAAATTGATATTACAAATTTATTTTTATTCTGGCCCTCACAATTATCACAATATAGATTTATGTTTTTCCCTTCATTTTCATTAGATTTTATGTATTGATAAAGACAAGAACCAATTTCATTTGAACCTCTATTACCAATGGCTTCGTGACAAAAATAGCATGTTCCTGCTTTATCTTTAATATTAAATATTGTAAAATTATAACAAGCCGATTGGCTTTTATAGTAAAACTGAAAAATTTCCCCACAAGGAGTTATCAACACAGCTTGTAAGTCAAAACAATATACAATATTATCTTCTATAGACATGTCATTTTCTTTTTCTTTTCTTCTTGGTGCATATTGTAGTTCTCAATAATTTTTAATTTATCTATGTTTAATTCGGTTAAATTTGTATATGCTTCATAGCAGATACACAAATCATTCTTAGGCTTAAAAAATGATAAAATAAACTCCTGATTAAATATACTTTCATACATATTTCTTTTACCATACTCAATATTTTCTTCTTTGCATTTTTCCAAATACAACCTATACATCAATGATATATTTTAACTGCTATCTATATAATTCCTGGAAGTATTTGACCTGCAATAATGAGATGGAATGGAAGGGAAAGGCCTAATATGGTTTCTTATACTTTCTTGACGAAGTCATCAACTTTTCTTCCAATGTTTCCATGTCTACCTCGTTGATCATTTCCAATATACCATTATTGATTTTTTTTGTAGCTGTAAAAATAACTCGATTAGAAATATCGAAAGTAGACATGAACATAGTTTTGCATACTCGAATGCTTTCATTGCCAACTTTAAACTTGTAACTTTAGTTTAAAAACCTGTGACTATTGAGATTATTACGATACTTTGGATTTATAGGAGATATTTGTCTCATTTTAAATTCTCGTTGTCTATTAATATCGCCCATTTTCCAATACTGGTTATGGACTTATGTGCGTTGAACATAATTTATTTTATTAAAACACTGAAGTCTACTTTTATCTCCACATGGTACTCCTACTTTCTTAGCTGCCACTACTTTCAAACTTGACTTTATTGCATATCCTTTGCCTTGGTTTTTCAAATACTTTTGTACATTTTTTACCCAATTATTTTCATTTCTCATTCTTTTTCTTGTTAACAGTTTATTGTTTGCCCCAATACTTTCATTAATTGAAAGTGACAACTCACTGTTTAAATTCTGTTGCTTTTCCAACACTACATATTCTTTATTAATATTTGATTTGTTACCTTTTACATTTTGGTTATTTGGCCCTGTGATAACATTTAATATTTTATAGATGATGAAGTTGAGCTACAATATATTTTTTCAGTTACTGGGGGCTTATAGGACTTATCCTAGTCTTCATCATCAAAGTTTTCTTTAAAATCAGATGATTCTAAATCATGACCTATTGTATAAATATAGAATATACATATATAAGTATAGATATATTAAATATAATAATTAAATTTAATATTATATTTATATATTATATACAATACACATTACATATAGTAAATATAATTATTAACATTTATTATTGTATACTCTATTCAGAATAAAAGCGGTAGGTGGCGGCGACGAGTTTTCGTCCGTTTCGGTCAGACTTTTCCACCTCCTAATCTAAAATTACGTAAATATATTACAAATACGTAAGCATTCGTCTGTGTACACATGACGCGGCGTACGAAACACAATTCTGAATCCATTACCGCACGGCGCGTAACAGTCATTGAGTAGGCACAATGTATTTTAAATTATGTATACACGTTAATTGTCATTACTAGAATAAACGACGCTCCCGTAAAAATTGTAGCGCTAGGCACCCAACTTAAATCGACACCACGCCCATGCACAGAAGTCGGCCGCCGACTACCGCTCTTTCTCCTTTCTTCTGAACAGAGTATAGAAGAATAATGTATAAATAAATATGTTTATAATTTAAATTTTAGTACCTATTTACCCATTATTTGAACTTCCTCCATTTTATCTTCCTCTATAATGATACAATTGGTAGTCTTTTGATTCGTTTTATAATGATAATATGAAATATCATCATTTATTCATTTTCTTTTAATTGTAATTTTAGTATAAAATAAGATGATAATATTGTTTAAATAACGATCAACTTTTTAATCAAATTTCATTATATTTAATAAAAGAATCAACATATATCGAAACACCGTCACAGTCTAAATAGGCAACTCTTTATGAAACCCATATACATAACGTCGAAGATAATACCACAATAAATTTTTCTATATTATTAAAATAAATAAGCGACACCGGAATAGGCGACTCGCAATATGACAAGGCATTTCTATAATGCAATAAAAAAATTAACCACAGTCGGCGACTAGAAGATTAATAATAATAATTAAACATAATTGATCGGCTCGTGGGAAAATCAATATTTAATCATTTTATATAAACATAAACCAAAAGCTATCCATTAACACTACATAATGCATCGTGGGAAAAGCCTTTCTGTAGATCGAACTCAAAAGGTTATAAATACGACCCGACGACACCTAACAGCAAGCAGTGTTGGTCCGTAATCTCGTCGATCAACAACGCCGCACACGACATCTTTTCAAGAGGACTTATTTCGGAAATTGTTGACGGTGTTTCGATGTATGCAAGATTCATTCATCAGCAAATTCACCAGATTTATTTATTACTCCTATACAACCTACGAGTTCAATTACACTTTTAGTTATCGTCGCTGGAGTTAAAGTAGTTAAGGTAGTGATTATTATTTTTTATATAGCCATTGTGCTTTATGAATCCTCTGATTCGTGAAGTCACGACTAACACGCCTACGTATTAAGATATAGGTAACTACCCACACAGCATTATAATATTTTATTAAGATTTTAGATTCTGAGCGAAGCGAAGAATGTATTGGTTTTACAATGATGTGTATCTCTATTTTTTTTTTTTTTTTTTTTTTACCGGAAACATATGCTATTCGTTATAATCGGAGCATTATTTCGGGTAGTAAAAGTGTCTTCATACTTAAAAACAAATTAGCAATATTTGTGTATGGTGTAAAAGATTGAAATTTACCATACAAAAAACATTAAAACGGTTATCAGTTGGAAAATCTTTAAGGATACCACTCACACCAAATAAAAAACATAAATTTGCAAATATTTTAAGGTCTAAAAAAATGTAAAACAAAAATTATTCAGAGCTAGTAAAAAATTAATATATTAAAAATGCAATTAAATGATTTAAAAAATAAAATAGGTAAGTAAATCATCTATACTATCTAATCTATCTAATACATCATCTACACTAAGTGAAATAATTAAAAAATCAAACTTAAGTGACTGTCAATCTAATTTAATATATGAAATTGTTAATGCTGCAAAAGTTAAATGTAAAAAAATCAGAGAAGATATAGCGAAAATTGGATTTTGTTATGTTTAATATTGCAAATTAGATAAGTTTCATAAATAATAATAAAGAATTATTAATATTATATATTAATAATTTTTAGAAGCCTAACTAGTTATATATTTCTTAGAGATCAAAATATACTTCCACTGCCATGTATAAAAACTGGGTACTGGTCTAGTTGATCCCCGCCAGGAAAGCAAATCCCCCGCCACTCAAGTTTAGTTGACACCCGCCACTTACATTTTGTATTTTCTATAACCAATAATTTATATAAACATGCACGATTAATAATACATTATACATTTATTAAAAATTATACATTTATAATTATACAAAAAAAAAAAAAATAATAAAAATTATGCAGGTGGCCAAAACTCTGCTATATCCTTCAAAATTTCTTTAAATGGATCCTATAAGTGGAGCTCATACACAGAATGTTGAGAGGATGTGGGGAAGTGCTAAATGGAGCAACAAGAAACGTAGAGGGACTAAGAGAAACTTCCTAGATTCTTATTTGTCAGAATTTATGTGGCGAAGTAAATTAAACGGTCGCGATCCATTTAAAGAAATTTTGAAGGATATAGCAGAGTTTTGGCCACCTGCATAATTTTTATTATTTTTTTTTTGTACAATTATAAATGTATAATTTTTAATAAATGTATATTAATCGTGCATGTTTATATAAATTATTGGTTATAGAAAATACAAAATGTAAGCGGCGGGTGTCAACTAAATTTGAGTGTCGGGGAAATTGCCATCCTGGCGGGGGTCAACTAGACCAGTACCAAAAACTGTAAGGAAGTATCATTTAGCTATAAACAATGAATGTGAATTTGATTTAAATTTTTTTAAACTTTTTAAAAAAAAAAAAATGATAGGTAAAACTGAAAATCAAAAGAAAGGAATATTACTTTTAGACGAAATATATTTAAGATCAAGTATATCAGTTAATACCCTAATTTTGGAGGAGAACTTACAAATCGAGAAAATGAAAAGGCTGATCATGGTTTGGTATTCATGTGGGCTAGTCTTGCTGATAGTTTTACACAACCTTTTGCAGTTTTTGCTTCAAAAGGCCCTGTAAAAGGTATAAATATTATTACATTTAAAATTATATATCCAGTACAAGAAATATTTTTACCTAACATGCAATATAAACATATTATATATATTTAGGAATTAATTTGACTACATTGGTGATTAAAGCAATTATGTTGCTAGAAAATGCAGGTGCTCAAGTTTTAGGTTTAACTTCTGATGGAGCTAACACAAATAGGACAATGTGGAATAATTTAGGCATTTCAGGAAAGATAACAAACACTATAAATAGTTTTTGTAATCCTTATGATGAAAATAAATAAAAAAGTATTTGTTTTTAGTGATGCACCTCACCTTATAAAGGCTATAAGAAATCGCTTGATAAGAAATGTTTGTAAAATTGTAAAATGTTGTAAAATTTAAATATGTAAATTGATCTGTTTTAAATAGTATTTTTTTCTTAAATTTAGTTACATCCATTAAAATCATATATAAGATGGAATCATTATGCTGAAGTATATAAAATTGAAGAAAATAAATTAAGTATGTCCCAAAATTACAAGAAATCATGTATTTTTAACAAATTTATCAAAAATGAAAGTTAAGTTTGCAACTCAGGTAATTATGTTATTTTAATTATAAATTATCATTAAATTAAATTATATTACTATGTAAAACATGAATTGTTAATTAATATTAATATTATAATATTCAGATTTTTAGTAACTCCATGGTTGTAGGTATTCAATTTTATCGAAATAGAAATGAAAAAAATCTAATAATTCTGAAGAAACAGAAAAATTTTCATTATTAGTAAATAATTTATTTGATTCGTTAAACTGTAAATTTCCTGCAAAAGGAATACGTAAAAACTCTAAAGATTTGAGGTTTGTCTTTATATTGAACAAATATCAATGTTTGTTGATTTGTTTGCATGCGATTGTGTTGTTTGTTTTATGTTGATTATAATTTGGGTGTTGTTGTGATATTTTAAGTACTTGTTATTTATGTTTAATTGTTTATAATAAATTTATTATTATGTATATTATATATAATATATATATATATATATAAATAAACATCTACTAATTATAAATTTTAAACTGATGCTGATATAGATTCTTGAAGACTCAATGAATTGGCTAAATTCTTGGGAGGCAAATATTACTAACGGTCATATTCTGCCTGAAGAGTTTTTAACACAGTCAATAGCTGAAGGATTAAGAGTGACAATTACATCAACCATTGAACTCACAAAATATTTATTGGATGAGTGTAATTTTTCATACGTTTTAACAGCTAAAATGAATCAAGATAATTTAGAAGTAAATATATATATTACCTATATTTGTATATTGTATTTTATTAAACTTACCAAAATATTTTTATTAAGAAATTTTTTGGAACAATACGGCAAATTGCTGGTCCTAATGACCATCCTTCTACACCAACATTTTTGCAGCTAAACCGAATTTTGACTGTATCTTCTCTAATAAAACCACCCAAAAGTGGCAATTGTACAATTAATGAAGATATATACAAAAACTATTCATAGATTGAATTAGATTTAAAAATATTAGGTACTAACCTTAATATTTAATAAAATAATTTACAGAACAAAGACCTGTGCTTGAGATTTGTGATTTTAAAGATCGTATTTCAAATAAGTCTTTACATGATGAAAAAATTCAAAATCTGGAAAATAAATTAGATATTTTAATTGAAGATGGAAATTGGGACTTTATAGAATATGTATTTATGATCAAATGTTTTAAATATTTTTTAAAAATTAGAATGTATTTTTTCTATTAAGAACTAAAATTCTTTTTTTTTTCATATCTATTATCTATACATTCTTTGTAAATCTATTTAACATAGATATTCTTAAATTATACAAATTTCGTCATGATTAATGGTATAATGACTATTTATAGTATGTACTACTGGCATATAATAAAATAATATGAAGCCCCGATAAAAGTAAAAGTTTTCACCACTAGGCCTCGCTGTTTTCAATCATGTGCATACCGTTTATTTGAAATATAAAAGTGTACTGACTTTTGTATCAAATTATCATTATCTAACTATTTTCTCCATGATATTCGCATTTACTACAAATCCATCACGTGGTTAATGATAATTGATAATTATTGAAATAATGAAATGCAATAAACAATTGATATTCAATTGATAAATTGTTTTCCTATGGTAATTGCTTCAAAACTTATACATATATCAATATAATTA
>JAIUCT010007492.1:0-24605 GCA_021307375.1 Tetraneura akinire
ATCAGTGAGCTAAGGTAGGCGCTGTTTTCAGTAGCCCCAAAGCGAACAAACAAACAGTAATAACATGGTTATAGAATATAGATAAGGTATGGTGGATAGACAACTTTTTAATAGAAGTTACATTTTATGTACCCAAGTAAATTTAATAGTTACGACTAAAATTTTTTTTTTAACATATTAAATTACTCAAATCAATATATAGATATTTATTTCATTTTTAAGTAAGACGGTAACTGCTTATAATAAGTTTTGTTATTAAGTAAATATAGGTAGTTAATTAATTAATTTAATAATTGAACAAGTTTTACGTTTTTTTAGCTTATATTCGTCACAATAGTAATAATGTTTTTCCAATAGGAATTTACTGTGGAAGAGAAAAACCTGCCAATAGCAATGATTTTTATACATTTGATCAATGAAGCTAAAATATTATATAGTAATGGTATTAATATAAGAAACAAAACATATATTTTTTCTATTAGTACTGTGTGTTGTGATGTTCCTGCAAAATCGTTTGTGCTTAAAATCAAAGGCCATTCAGGTTTCTTTTCTTGTCCTCGATGTGAGGTGGAAGGAGAGTATCTGTCAAACAGAATTTGTTTTCCTTATTCATATACAAATTGTCCACAAAGAACACATCAAAATTATTTACTGATGTCAAAAGAGGACCACCATAGGTGATATTTCTATGATTGCAACTTTACCAAATTTTGATGTTGTAAATTCTTTTTCGTTGGATTACATGCATTTAGTATGTTTGGGTGTTGTTCGTAAATTGTTTTTATTATGGATAAAAGGTCCTGTTAATGTTCGCTATCCATCTTGGAAAATTAAAGAGATATCAAACTCACTTGAAAACCTTAAAAATATTATGCCATGTGAATTTGCAAGAAAACCAAGAAAACTTGATGAAATATGTCGTTGGAAAGCAACAGAGTTCCGTACTTTTCTGCTTTATGTAGGGAAATTTGTTACAAAGTCAATATTAAAAGAAGAACATTGGAAACATTTCTTTAGTTTAAATTTAGCTATGATGATACTTATCAGTCCTGACTATGAGAAATATATAAGTCTTGCTAGATTATTATTAAATAATTTTGTAAGTAAATTTGAAATTATTTATGGGCGTCATCTGATGTCGCATAATGTTCATGGATTAATTCATTTGTGTGATGATTATGATCAGTTTGGGCCATTGGACAATGTTTCTGCTTTTCCATTTGAAAATTATATGGGATCTTTAAAGAAAATGTTACGAAAGCCTGATAAGCCATTGCAACAAATCATTAACAGATATCATGAAAAATATTCATTGCAGTCAAGTATAAATTATAAACATGTTCAATTGAACTTTGCTGGTTCTCATAATCGTGGGCCAACCATTGAAAATATTTTAAAAGGACATCAGTTTTCTACTGTAAAATTACAAAATATGACTATTAAAACTCATATAGAAGCCGATTCTTATTTAATTACCAAAGATAAACATTTATTAAAAGTTTTTAATATAATTTCTTATGAAAGTAAAAGTAATGCAATAATATTAGCTAAACAATTTGTTAATAGTTATCCAAAATTTCTAAAACCAATAAAATCAACTGATTTAGATATATATGTTGTCAGTGACTTTCGTGATGAATTAGTTTGGTACAATATTTGTGATGTAGATAAAAAAATGATACTTTTACAATTGGAAGATGAAAAGATTTTAGTTCCTATTTTACATTCAACTAAAAATTTGTTACTGTATGTAGATGATGTACCCCTATGTTAAATTTGTAATACCTATATTATATAATAAATAATATAAATCGGACCTAACTAATTTATTTTTATTATTAAGTCCTATGTATAATATACAAATTTTAAATTAATAAATATTATATGTTGAACATTTAAAACATTTTTTAAATAAGTTGATTAAATTAATTAATTGTGTAGGTATATTACTTCAAATTTTATTTTGGGTTTTTTCTTTATGTTTATAAAATAACTTAAATGTAAGTATTTATATTATTTCTGTGTAGTTAGAATTTGTGGCCAATAGTATTTTTATTATTAAGTTTATGTATAATATACAAATTATAAATTAATAAATAATATATGTTGAATATTTAAAACATTTTAAAAAAAAGTTAATTAAATTAATTAATTGTGTAGCTATATTACTTTAAATTTTATTTTAGGTTTTTTTCTTTATGTTTATTAAATAACTAAATTTAATTACTTATATTATTTCTGTGTAGTTAGAAAATGTGGTCTATAGTACTTTTTAAGGATGATAATTCTGTGAAAGCAGTACCATCGTATTGGTATCAAAATAATAAATGTGCTTGGCCAAAAATTTTTTGGACCGTAGAATTCAGCCTAATGAAATTAAATTTGATTATTTGCCAGCTCGAAAATTAGGAAAAAATATAGGTATTTATACTTATATAATGTTATATATATTATATTATTTAATCAGTATATTTTATATTTTATTTAGATAGTTATATAACTGCTCGTGAAAAATCTAAATTAGCTGAATATACATCAGATTTATCCAATAATGATGAGTTGTCTCAAGAAAATTATTCTAAAAATGTAAAACAAATTAAAAAGAATAAAATTAATGAAGAAAAGAAAACTAAAGTATCATTATGGAGTCCCCCAGTAGAAAATGATATTCATTGTAAGTTATTTATATTTATCATTTTTAATTTAATTTAATAAATTTAAAAATAGAACTTTTTTTTTTTAGATGATGGTGACAATAGTTATACAGACCCTGATTATCAACCATCATATAAAAAGATAAAATCTGCCTCTGGTAATATTATATATTTTATACAAATTGTAACATTTGTTTTATCTATATAATAATAAAATGTTTGATATTTATTAATAATAATTATAGAAACACCACCTTCAAATAATATGTCGCCATCTGTATTTCAAAAGAAATTAAATAGCTGTCCAAACATTTTAGGTGTTAAAAAACAACTTTTCTTTGACAAAAAAAAATCACTTAGTCAGAGTTTAAAAAGTGTATTCAACGAGATGTCCTTCGTTTTTCTTGGTTACGAAGTTTCAGCAAAAGGAACTCAACCGCTTCCAAACCGTGTTAATGCCCTTCGAACATTTCCTTTGCCTAAAACAGTACGTGGTCTCCGTTGTTTTCTTGGGATGCTCAATTTTTATCGACGTTTTCTTCCATCAGCCGCTGAATATCAGTCGCTTCTCCATACCGCGATCGCTGGCCAACGAGGAAACAATGGACACCAATTTTGGAAGAAGCATTTTCCGCTTGTAAAGAAAATCTCTCTAATGCACACCCTAATACTCTTTTAGCACACCCTTCTACCGACAGTCCTCTTGGTCTTTTCACTGATGCCTCTGCGATCTCTATTTGAGCATGCCTTCAGCAGCAGGTGAATAACGATTGGCAACCTCTCGCATTCTTCTCCAAGAAACTTACAACTAAACAAATTGAATGGCCAGCATATTACGTGAACTTCTCGCCATTTACGAAACTGTTTTACAGCACTTCCGATATATTTTAGAAGTTCAACATTGTACAATTTATACCGATCATAAGCCATTGACTTACGCTGTTCAACAGCGAAAAGAAAATCTCCCTCCTCCGCAGCTGAGAAAATTATCTTTTATTGCTCAATTTACCACCGACATATGGCATATTATTGGCACAGATAATGTCACTGCAGATACAATGTCAAGAATTGAACCGATATTCAATGTCCCAGTGAACTTTAAAGCTTTAGCACAATCTCAGACAGTCGACACCGAACTCCGCTCTATACTCGACCAAGGTTCATCTCTCCGTCTCGAAAAAGTCCCTGTTCCTGACACTGATATCGAACTCTACTGCGACACTTCCACGCCACTCGTCAGACCATTCGTTAGTGAGCCTCATAGTCGGCAGATTTTTGACAGTGTTCATTACTTAAGTCATCCAGGTATTCGCGCCACTGCACGACTTGTATCCGACCGTTTCGTCTGGCCCAGAATTCAACGAGACTGCTGAGCTTGGGCACGTGTCTGTCAAGATTGCCAACGCACACAAATTTCTCGTCACGTTTCAACATCGGTTGGACACATCAAGCCATCCACAGCCAGATTTCGACACATCCTCCTACTAACCTAACCGTTATTGCCTCACAGCTGTTGATAGATTTTCACGATGGGCTGAAGCGTGGCCTTTACAGGATATTACTGCTGAGTCAGTAACAGAAGGCCTCCTTACGTGCTGGATATCACGTTTTGGTATTCCAAACTGCAAAACAACAGACCAAGGCCGACAATTTGAATCACATTTATTCAAATCATTGGGTTTATGCTTAGGTACTCACCGATCACGAACGACTAATTAACATTCTTCTTCTAACGGCATGGTGGATTTCACCGTCAATTAAAAGCATCATGTGCCATCCTGATATGTCATGGGTAGAGGCTCTTCCTCTTACATTGCTTTGGATCCGCAGTGCTTTCAAAGATGATATCCACGCATCAACAGCATAACTCGTTTACGGTGAACCATTTAAGATTACCTGGTGAAATGCTCTGATCAATCGCAGAATGCTTCAGATTTGGTAATCCGTCTTCGGAACCAGATGTCCAGACTTCGCCCAACTGCAGCTTTACATCACGTAAAACCGGCAACATTCGTGTTCAAAGAACTGTCAACGTGCACGCATGATTTCCTTCGAGACGACACCGTAAGAGGAGCTCTCCAACCACCTTATACTGGCCCACATCAGGTCGTGAGTTATGACGAAAAGACAATTTCTGTTCTCCTCCACAACAGAACAGTGAAGGTTAGTCTCGACCGTGTAAAACCAACATACATATTTACATTTGACCCTTCATCCATAACTACCACTTCACCGACTTCCGGCACTCCGTTGGAAACTTCAACACCATCTCACACTGACTACAAGACAAGATCCGGACGCCAAGTCAGATTCAAAACCATATTCTACCCATCTTTATAGAACTTTGGTTCGTCTTCGTGGGGGACTGGTGTGGCGACACTGTCGCTCCAACACGTACACCTGTTAGGTTATGTTACAAAAATGTTTATTGTCGTCTTCATGTTCGCGTCTCGCTTGTTTCTGTTTTGCTTCTAGGTTAGTGTAATTTAGTTGTTAGTACAATAAATATTTTAATTGTTCAAAAAGTGTTGGTAATTATTCCTTTACCTATCCCACATATTATTTATTATAGACAACAAATAACATGGGTACCTATAAATATAATATATTATTTTATACTATATTATAACTATATCTATATAAATACGAGTAGATACAAGTGGGTTTATACATTTACACTAGTGCTATGGAACGTTTTGGGAATATTTAAGTAACAGTTTATAATTAATTTAATCATATTTGTTTGAAAGTATTTTTCACGTATCGTATTTTTCAAAACATTCAAGTAACCTATATTTAAAACGGTAAAAAAACAATAGGTACTTAAAAACCACATAGTGTAATTAGTAAAGTTAAGTCTAATTAAAATATTACAGAAACGTTACAATTGTAAGGTTTAATAAACCTTTTTTATATTAACAAATAAACTAAAATAGAACGATTTTTTGTTACAATAATAAATAAGTTATTCTGTAACCATTATATGTTATTTATGAAATATTTTATTACATCGTTTTTTTGTAACATTAATATCAATAGTAATGGAATGTTCTGGAACTATATTTGACCAGTGGGTAGTACTTTTGATACTTTAATATAATATATTATAGGTACTTTATAATAAATATAATTAATATAATATTTAAAACAATATGTCATAGTTGAATATTATTTATTTAGTTTAAATTGAAATATTCAATTACTTAATTGACATTGGTCCTTAAAAATCATACATTTTTTTAAAAAAAGTTGGACATTGGCCCCCATATATAATAATAATAATAATTCTTTAACATTTTAAAATTCATTTATATTTTAATCCTCTTTACAAAAATGTTATATTTATTAATTGTACCACATTTAAATATATATAAAGAAAAACAATGTTAATAATGTAGTGACCCCACGTATAATAAGTTTAATTATTCTTTATACGTGGTGTTATAATGTAACGCGTTCTACGCTTGAATGACGAAGTCAGTTCCACTTGGCGTCTCGATAGTACTTCAGTGATGTCGTAATAATAAAAGTAACAACTTTACAAAATTAAAATGTAAAATAATTTATTTATTAAAAGTATAAAGACAGTGAATTAACACTACCTGAGATATAAAATATTCTTAAGTCTAATGGGTTACTCAGCAGTTGACCAATACAAAAAGTAAGGAGATCGTCAACGGCGTTTCGTCCCGTAAGAATACAAAATCATATGCAATTCTAAAATACACCATCACTTGTATATATAGTAGGTCCACCCGGTTCTAGGAGAAAAGAAAGGATTGTTTGTTACAAATAAGTTGATGGCCTCGAAGGTTTGTTGTACTTAGAGAAAAACAAAAATATGTTTTTCTGGGTGGTCGCCGTTGTTTTCGGAAAAATCACAAAATGACGAGGCCATGCACCCCGGCGTGGAAGACGATTCTTACGCATTCAAACTAGTTTTATATATTATATATGTTATGTGACATTTGTACGGTAATACGTTAATAAGTTAATGTCCTCGAAAGGTTTACTGTACTTAGAGAAAAACAAAAATATGTTTTTCTGGGTCTTCGTTGTTATTTTCGGATAGATGACAGAATGACGAGGCCGTGCACCCCGGCGTGGAAGACGATTCACACGTATTCAAACTAGTTTATATATGTTAAGTGATATTGTGTCTCTTCGAGTGGTAAATATATTAAAATGTGTTTACCGTTATATCGAGTTCATGTACCACCGGCGTAAGGTTTCTAAAAAGACCTTCAACTCATATTTAAAAGAGAAAAACAGATTATGCATCTCTGAGTGGTAAACATCTTATATAATAAAAATAATATTAATTTAAAAAGTAGTAAACTATTGGATTTACTTTATCCCTCCCCTCTAAGATTAAAACCTGTTTTTGAAATTCCTTTCAAATGGGTTTTACATTAGGATATAAAAGTGGTCCTTCTTTTTATTTATTTATTTATTATTTATTATTATTATTTTTCACGGACAAATGTCCATTTACAAATATAGTGGGATATATAACATTATAGAATAACATATAGTAGATAACATATACATTAATAAACTTAGGAACAAGATTATAAAATAGATACATATACATAAACATATATAGATTAGGTAAAATAAACAATAGAAGACTTATTATATATAAATAGGGATAATAATTTAATTAAATAAATTATGAGATTCAAAATTATTGCCATGAAACATTAAAATATTTATTTGATGATTAAACATGTAGCTTTGAGAAAATTGATGAATATAAAATAAATTATTATTCCGAGTATTGTGATGGGAAACTTTAAAGTTAATTTGGCTTAATAAAAAAGAATCATCAATTTCATTATTAAGTAGTTTAATAAGACAAGATTTATAAATAGTAATTCTACGTGAATGTAGAGTATCAAGTTTTAAGATTTTTAGGATGTCTTCATAACCAGAGTGGGGAGTTCTAGCTATATTGCATTTGTAGCAAATAAACCGAAGGACCCTATTTTGAATTTTTTCTATACTCGATTCAGAATAAGATCGGTAGTTGCCGGCCAACTTCTGCGCATGGGCGTGGCGTCGATTTAAGTTGGGTGCCTAGCGCCACAACTTTTACGGGAGCGTCGTTTATCCTAGTAATGACAATTAATGAATTAACGTGTTCACATAATTTGAAATACATTGTGCCCACTCAATGACTGTCACGCGCCGTGCGGTACTGAATTGTTTCGTACGCCGCGTCATGTGCAGTGTACACAGACGAATGCTTATTGCTTACGTAGTTACGTACGTATCGTTTGTAATGTATTTACGTAATATTAAATACAATTATAATAAGGATTATAAATTTATTAAATATAATAATTAAATAAAAACCTTTTTTTATAATTTTAACCATTTTTAAATATATTACAAACATTCTATTTATTATACTACACAGGTAAAAATTATTTCATACAAAATAAAAAAATTTCGTCAATATACTCGTATTTATAAATTTTAAAATTTTAAAATTTCGTCAATATATTTACAAGTTTAAAAATTAAAAATTTCGAAACGTATAAATGCACTATGCGAGAACACGTAAAAACGAGCGCGCACGGAGGGATGAATAAATTGTATAATATAATAATACACCTACTCGCCACGATTGTAACGCAGCGCTGTAAGTATCGAATGCAAATTGGTGGGCGATTAGGAAGTGGAAACCTCTGACCGAAACGGACGAAAACTCGTCGCCGCCAACTACCGATCTTATTCTGAATCGAGTATAGTTGGTTATTATGACAAATGCTATTGTCTTCCCAAATTATCGGTGCATATTTTAATACAGATTCTAATATATTATGAATTTATGCTAATACTAATTATTATACTAAAAAAAATATATAAATAATAATAATAATATTAAATACATTTCTATAAAAATATTAGTTTTTGTGTTTATGAAAGTGCGCCGGAGTATCAACTTTTTCCTGCACCTAAATATTTTCCCAATCCGCCCCTGCTCCTAAATCATTGACTAGAAATGAAGGAAGTAGATTTATATTAGATATACAGTAATTGAAATTAATTGGTTTGCGTTTTTTACTGAATGAGATAACTTGACATTTGTTAATATTAAGAAATAGATCATTTGAGGTGCTCCATTTATTAAAATTAATTAAATCCTTTTGTAATAGTAAACAATCTTCAATAGTTGAAATGGATTTGAAAATTTTCGCGTCATCAGCGAATAGAATAATATTAGAATGAGTGATAGCAGAAACGGCATCATTAATAAATAAATTAAAAAGAAGTGGAGAGAGATGATCCCCTTGTAGTACTAACCCTTGTTGGTAGTAACAGGTATAAAAGGAGATATAAAGTTTTTAAATTTGACATATTGGGTTCTTTGAGATATAAAGGATTCAATCCAGAATAAAAAAGGGTGAGCGAGCCCAATCTTGTTAAGTTTTTGGAATAGTAAATTGTGGTTAACCCTATCAATGGCTTTCTAGAAGTCGGTGTAAATGGTATCTGTTTGATGATTTTTAAAAGAGAATATATTGTGTTTGAACGTCATTATATTAGTTACAGATGATTTATGGCATCTAAAACCATGTTGTTGAGGTACTAGGATGTTCTTGAAGAAGGGGATAATTTTAGAGTTAATAATTTTTGAGAATATTTTAGGAAGAATAGAAATAATTAAAATTGGACGATAATTTGAGACTATGGATCTATTGCCTTTTTTGAAGATTGGATATATATAAGTAGATTTCCTCAGTGAAGGAAAGGATCGTTTTTTTAAAGATGTATTGAAGATATGAGCAATGGGAGCGACCTGAAAATTTTTTTGGGTGTTCACATAGCTATCACATATATGTGGTAAAATATTGGAACCGTTTTTTAAATTTTTTTACTAAATATTGGACATTTAATATTTCGAAAAATTCTCGTTTTTACGTATATAATGTTTGATAAAATTGTCAATTTTTGGTATTAAGGTCTGAAAATTTTACTGAAGTATACTTACATATTACTTAACATCATACTAAAATATTAGAAATATCCCTAATCTAAATTTTTTTTTATAGCTGTTTTAAGTTGATATTTTTAGTTCAAACGAAAATTATAATCTGACTGAACTTCGCTCAGAATCGTTTTTTCGAATGCAATGGTTTATCATTGCATTCAAATTATAATTAAAATTAAACGCTATGGTTCGCACACCTGTATCCTGTGCGGCAGGAGTATCAGCTCATCTTTTTTAATCTTTAGAACTCCAATAGAAATTTCTTGCCGCCCCTGGTATAACCTATTATAAAATCAATAAATTTTAAAGGATAAAAGAAAATTGTATTTACCAACTACAAGACAAATAAAAGATACATCATTCTAATCATACTATTTACATATTAAGTTATGAGTTTCTAGTAAGTTTAACATCCTACTGTTTTTTACACAATAACCGATTTCGGTTGAAAATATTACTCTTTTATTGTTAGTTAAGTCGATTAATTTAAGGTTAAAATTATTGTCGTTATTGTCGCTGTACGCAATCATGTCTAATACTTTTCGTATGATAATAAGTCGCAGTCTTTTAATTATGGTAAAATCTGCGGATCCGTTCCATAGAACGATTATAGGGACCCTCTTATTAAAATTTAAATAATGGTTGATGTTAACCGCAGACAGATTTGACTGCCCCTCATAAAAAACACTCGTCTTAAGTTGCCCCAATAACGGTCTCAGCAAATCTGGTTTGTTGCGGAACATCCTCGATAACGTTGATACTAGTGTCCCATTGCTCCTTCTATTGAACATCCTTAATTTGTCGTCCTTTGTTAGAACTATTGGGCGACCGACTAATTTTATTGGTCGGTATTTATCCAGACTGTTAGACATGGCTCCTGATATAAGTAGGAGGTCGACTCTATCGACCATGGTAAACACAAAATCCATTACGACGAATTTATAGAGACGTCTAAAAATAAACACCTATTATACTAAAAGTAATTTTTATTATTATTTATCCCTATTATTATTATATTATATTCCCTTTACCATTTTTAAAAATTTATGTTATATATAAATATTTTTTTTTTTAATTATTATTATCATTATTCAAAAAAAATTTTTACATTATTTTTATGTAGGCGGTAATCCTTCCTAACTTTTTTAATTGTTACATTCTCATTCCCAAGTATCATTGTGACCTCAAAGGGACCCTGCCAGTTTAAACTAAGAGTATTTTTCTTGTTATGTTCTTTAATGAGAACTTTATCACCTACATGGATCTCTACTGGGTTTTCGGTTTTATCGTAATATATTTTATTTGATTCCTTTTTCTTTATTAAATTATCTCGCGCGATTTTATGTGTTTCCTGCATAATTCTTTTAAGATCGAAAACATAATTATCATAATTATATTGTGGTTCTACCTCGCAATGGGAAGTGGTTGGTATATTTGGTTTCCGTCCAAAAACCAGTTCATACGATGTATATTCTGTGGAAGTGTGTACGGTTGTATTATAACAAAACATTGCGTAACACAACCAGGTGGTCCCAGTTGTTGTCCTTGTCCACGAAACTACGTAAATATGCTTTAAGTGTTTTATGTGAACGTTCTAAGAACCCGTTTGTTTGAGGATGCCACGGTGTTGTTTTCGTTTTATCAATGTCTAATAACTTACATATTTTAATAAATACGTCAGACAGGAAATTTGTACCACAATCGGTAAGAATTGAATCGGGTATACCGTAGTTACATATAAAGCATTCTACGAACGTTTGGGCGACCGTCTGAGCGGTGGTATTTATTAATGCGGATGCTGTAGCATACCGTGTTAGTTCGTCTTGGGTGGTTAATATATATATATTTCCAGACGTGGTTTCGGGTAATGGTCCTACTATGTCCATACATACACGCTCGAACGGACGGGTCACCGTAGTTGTTATTACCATAGGTTGCTTAATATTTTTATTCGTTTTATTTCTCTGACAAATCTCACAATGTTTAATATATCGTTTGACATCTTTTTTAAGATTCTTCCAATTATAATTTTATTTTATTAACTGTTCGTGAGACTCCTAAATGTCCTCCTACCGGTGTATCGTGATGTTAGGAAATAATTTTTTGTTTATCCTACCCTGTGAAGGTTTGTTCATTAAAAATTTTAACTTTAATATCTGTATCTTTAAAAATGTAACGGTCATAACTCTTATTCTCTCGTAACTAGTTATTCTATTAATTCCGTTTATTTTAATTGTATTAAATTCTTTAATTTGTTTATTCACGCAATAATCCTTGATCTCTACGTAATTTTTAAATAGTTCGACTGCCGTTAATTCAGTTACTTGTGTTTGTCGAAATTTATAAAAAATAATTTTTTCAATGTACTCAAAAAAATTCCTCTCATATTCAAATTCTATTACTGGAATATTATTTATTTCCATAAACTTTCTTAAACCTGTATGTGTAATTATTTTATCTCCTGAAATGGGTAATATTTTAATTTCATCCTCGTTTACTGTTACTATACTCTCTTCTAGTTCTATAATTTTTAATTTAAATATTAGTTTCTCCTCCGCTCTTACGAACTGATTATAATTCTCTTCAACATCCTTTATTAAACAGATACGCGATAAGCAATCTGCGTTTGAATGTTCCGGACCTGCCCGATATGTAATAGTATAAAGCTTGCCGCACACTGAATCGGAACGGAACGGAATTTTTCACATCGGAACCCGTCAGAACGGAAACGAATATTATTGTCCGCACACTGCTGAATCGGAATTTTTTTTTAGTCGTTATTCCGCAGCCACATACTGATCACATTTTTATTTTGTTCTCGTGCCGTGTTAATCAGTGTTCGAAGTTATGATTAATCGCGTTTTTTTTTATTATACCTATTATATATTTATATTATAATATGAGTAGTAGGTACTAGTAGTGACGAAGATGACATGATTGTGACGTTGGCCCTGTTGGCGGATGAAGAAAAAGAAGAAAGAAAAAGACAAAATTTAACAACTAATATATTTATTTATTTAATGAAATAAAATAAAATAAAATATTTACTTAATACAAAGCAAATACTTTAAGCTTTAATACACTACACAGCATTTGTGAAATACCAAATGATATTGACCAATGAAAAGTACATAAATTGTATTTATGTGCAATCAATCACGTTCGGAACGCTTCGGAATCCGTCAAAATATTGTCGTCAAACAATTCGATTCCGTTCCGATCCGATCCGATCCGACGAAACGTTTCTGTTCCGTTCCGATCCAGTGTGCGAGGGATAATTTAAAATTATGTTATTCATTTTTTTCCGTTCCGTTCCGATCGGACGGTTCCGTTCCGTTCCGATTCGGTGTGCGGCAAGCTTAATCGTACTCGGATAATTGTAACCTATATCACATCAATTGTGACGATACGTCTTTTATTCCAAATAAGTATGTCAATGGTCGATGGTCTGTTATTATGTTAAATTTACGCCCATATAAATATGGACGAAAATGTTTCACCCCCCATACAATGGCTAACAACTACTTTTGTATTACACTATAGTTGGTTTCGGCTTTGTTTAATGTACGACTCGCGTATGCAATGGGTTGGTCCTCAGGTACTTGACCTTGTGACAGGAGTACAGGACGGCACCAATAGCACACTGGCTCGCGTCCGTCATAAGATTAAAATTACCTTTCTCCCAGTTTGGATAGGTTAGTAACGGTGGATTCATTAATTTATTTTTTAATGTTTGAAATGCGTCTTCACATTTATCTGTCCAATTAAATGGTACGTTTTTCTTAACCCGTGGTTGGTGACGTTATTTTTATAACACCGTTGTTGACGTGAGAGCAAAACGCTCACGTAATAAAATTAATTGTATTTTTGGTAGAAATAAATACAAATAAATTTGTTTAATGATATAAGTATTAAGTGTATTGAAAATGATTTACTGGCAAAAAATTATCTTAAAAATAAATAATAAACTTTATAAAATATGGAAAATAATTAATGCATATAAGTTATAAATAAGTAAGGTATAAAATTTTATTCTGAATATGAATTGTCCATGTTTTCCAAGTTCTGATTCTTTTCTATTTGTACATGCTATGCAAATATGGAGGGTGTGTTCTTTGCATATGTAGCTTTGACATGATTTATTTGAACAACGAGTCTGCAAAACATATTTTCGACTATAAATTTCTACTTATAATACAAATTATATATATATATATTATATTATACTTGTAAAATAATGAATAATTTTACCTTTTTGAATCGATTTTTTCTTGATGGACAAAAGTAACATTTTGTCCGGCTTGTTTCTACATCATTGGTTGTTTCTTCATTCGACTTATATCCAGTTAATTTCATAATATTTTGACGAAGTGTAAATGATAAAGTAGGAATTTTTAAACGCCTAGTCATGTGATTTTTGGTTAGTTCTTTCCCTAATTCTTTCAAAAAAAGTCTTCGAGGGATTACTTTATTTGTATTCTCGTAATATATTATTTGGCTATTTATACCGGCAATATTCATAAGAGAAAAGAATAATGTAAGTGACCATCTACAGCTTATTCTAGCAACAGAATACTCTTCTTTTTTTTCGTCCACAACATCAACGCCCGATTTTGTTGAATTATAGTATAAAATCACTTCTGGTTATTTTTATCTGAGCTTTCATCGATCAAACCTTCTTCGTGCATTGTAGATATTAGCAAGACATTTTTGTTTTTACGTGGAACATAGGATAATAAAATAATATTTTTCCCATAGCCGAATATAGTTGAATTTATGTCTCTATTCTTTGTACTCAGAAAGTGTTCCGGAATTTCACGTTTATTTTTCCTGATGGTTCCCACAATAGTCAATTTATGATTTTCCAATAAGTCAATGGCAAGTGGTATTGATGTATACCAATTATCCATAGTTATGTTTCGTCCCGTGTTTGATATTGGAGAAATTAACCTTTTTACAATGCTAGAGGAACTATTATCACATTTGTATGGACCATCTGGTTGGGTGCCAACGTACACTTCCATATTTGATGTGTAATATGTTTTAGAGTCGACTAATGCGTGTATTTTTATCCCATACTTATTCGGTTTGTTCGGCATATATTGCCGAAAACTACATTGACCGCGAAATCCTTCCAACATCTCGTCAGTGGTGCAATTTTCACCGACGGAATAATATTCAAGACAACGTTTTACAGATCCATCAAAAACAGACCGTATTGGTGCTAATTTGTCAGTAGCCCGTCTATAATTTCCCTTTTCTATGTCATCAAATCGGAGTGCCCGTAGTAGTATGTAAAAACGTTGTTCAGACATAGTTGACCGGAAATACTCCGGTCGAAACCCTTCATCACACCATAAATCCCTTAGATTTACATGCCTACTTCGTAGGAACCCTGCTAAGTAAAGTAGTCCAAGAAGCGCGTCAATTTCTTCTTTATCAGTATCTGGTATAATACATGATCGTTGATATTTCGCACGTATTTTAGCCAAATATTTATTTGTACATATCCCTATTTCAATTACCACAAAGTCAGGGATAAATAATTTCCAACAATCTAAAATACTTGTAGCATTTTTAGCCAATATATTTACGACACCAGGGCGTTGAGTAATAATGTTATGTAAACGTTGTTTGGTTATATTAGTAAGACTGTTTTTATACCATTTTGTTTTTTCGTCTTTACTCAAGTAAAACTCATGTTCAGAAATGGTACTAGTATTATTTTTGGTATTGTCCAAATCGTCATCATTTTCACTTTCACTGGAACTATTATTATTACATAAGTCAGATACATTATCTGGTACGAAATTGGGATCAGAGTCAGAATCATCACTATCATCCAATTCAACGTCTTCGTCAAATTCATCCAACCATGCACACACTTTTTGATTATTTTTACGAGACATTATTTGCAAAAATATTTCGTAAATACAAAAAAATATTATAAGTATAACGTAATATATTTTACGCGAACAATAACGTGCGAGCGTACGAAAGTATACCGCGGTACTAGCAAATGTAATTATTGAACTGCTACAGCATAATAATAAAATTATATAATAATATAAAATAAAATAACAGGAAATAAATCGAAAATAAAACTAGTGTAATTATACAATACATGGTAACACGATCAGTGACATGCGAGCACATATTTCATATATTTGTTTTAAACTTCCAAGATTTTTTAAATTATTATAATCATCTAAATCTAAGTTTTCATTTTGAGATTCTTAATCTGATTCTTCATATATTGAATCTGATTCACTTTCTGAATGTAATGTTTCTGGTAATTTTTGTAACTTTTTAAAATCAATATCTTGCATAAATTGTTAAAACATAATATATTCACTTTGAACACTTTCTATATCTAGTCCATATAATAAGCATATTTTTTTAAATGCATCTTTAGGAATATTTGTTTTTTGCACTTCTTTTATTCTCTTTATAGATAATAGTCCTATGTCTTTTAAAATTGAAATACAATTTTCTTGGAATTTTTCTTTTATTTGAATTAATACAATATCTATTGTTAGGAAGTAAACAGATATTTTAAAATAATTAAAAGGATCATTTGTTGTTTCATCTTCAGCCAATTCTCCAGAACGTCGTGGGACTTTACGTATGCGATTTTTAAGTAGTAAGCTATCTGTTTCAAAGTCCCCAAAATTATTTTCAGAATAATTTTTAGCTTCATTATATATATCAATAAATGATTCTTCAAGACGAAGTTTTTTTAATTTTGCTTCTGTATTTTTTAAAATATCTATTACAGTTAGTAAATCCAAATCATGTAATTGCAATATTTTACTTAATGGTTCAATTATACTAAAAACATGTATAAATATAAATGCTATTAAAATAAAATTGGATGACTGAAAATAGTTTACCAATCCATTACATTCAGATCCATTTTTATAGTCAGATAAACCATATCTTTTTCTTCATTTTCTTTTATTTCATTTAAAACATATATAATTGCTTCCAATGTATCTAATACGGTAGACAATGCATAAGAAGTATCTTGTTGTAGTTGTTCCTACTCTTTTTATGGATCGTATTTGCTTTTTTGGATATAATTCTTGTTGTTTATTTCTGTAAAGTTCTGATCTCTTTTTACTGTTACTTATAAAAGTGTATAATTTTTCTAAATTTCCAAATAAATTAACAGCTTCTTTACATGATCCAACTGCTGATAATACTATTAAATTTAAACGATGTGCATAACACCATATAATATATGCACCAGTATATATTATATACTGCTCGAGGATTTAAATTACAAATTTTTGCTTGAAGACCATTATAGGTACCACGCATGTTTGCAGCACCATCATATGACTGATCCACAAGATTTTTTTTCCAATCTAAATTACATTTGTCCATTACTTTATTAAATAATTCAAAAAGTACTTGACCCGTAGTATTTGGTGACTCTATTAATGCTATAAGTCGTTCATATACTTTACCATCAAATACATACCGCACTATGAATGACAGTTGCTCTTTATGTGAAACATCAAATGTTGAATCAATACAAATACTTAAATAACGAGCAGTTATAATTTGTGACTTTATTACAGATGATATATATTGAGCAATAGATTCGATTAATAAATTTTGCTTCTCCAAAGAAATAAATGAGTTTTCCCTTTTACCTTTAATTTTTAATTTGTTGATGTGATTTGATAATATTGATGAATATTTTGATAACAAAATTATAATATCTTTAAAATTACCTTTTAAATCACTTGTCCATTTCTCATCATGACCTCTAAACGGAAGATTATGTCTGGCTAGAAAAATAGTAATTTCTATTAATTGCTTCACAACTTCTCTATTGAATGAAACTTGGCAGTTTTTTCTTCAATAGAGATGGCAAAAGTGGTAATGTACTTTTTTGAAGTTTAATTTTTAGGGAAGCCATTGCATGAATTGAAGTAGTTTCATGTTGCCTTATAGACATTAATCCATTTTTCCAATAGTTATAACCATCTTTCACACAAGCTTTATTTGGGTTGTTACCATACAATATACAATATAGACAGAAAATTTTATTTAATTTTTGAGAATATGTTAACCATTCACGGTTGATAAATGTGTTATCTAATAGTTATCTTGAATAGCAAGAATAATGAAAGCGTCTCTTATGTTCATCTTGTGGGTATTCACCATTATGAAACTCATGTACTTTAGGCTGACATGGACCCCATTGAAAAACCATATTTCTTAATTCTGGTGTCCAATTATTAATCTTTATGGAGTTAACTGAATCATTTTGCCATACTGATGCATAACTCAATAACAAATTTTTATTTTGTATTGACTGATTAGAAGTCTAAATTGAAATAAAAAATAATTTATATAATTATTTTGTAAACATGTATTTATGTGAAAATAAAATTTTTAATATAAAAATTATAAAGTATAAAAAGCGGATTCAATGGTCAAGTTAAATATTTTGGTAAGTACATACATAATTTAAATTAAAAGATAAATAAATAATCAAAACAATATTTTAATTTTGTTTATATTAGAATATAATATGAAGATTATAATCATCTATGCATAATACATTCAAATCAATGTATCATATATTGTCAAAAATGTATACATCTTTCATCAACTACTGAAATAATGAAGACATCTTCAAGTGACCATTATTGCCAAAAATAAATAAAATACCTATAACCTTTTTTATTTAATATTTTTTTTTATTTTTTATTTATTATTATTCTTTATGAATTAAAAAATATACTGCATATTTACTATTAAGAGTAACAACATTAGTGGTTTTTATTTCAGTAGGTTAGGTTAGTAAGTCTAAAACTGAAAATATATTATAATAAAAAATAATTATAAATTATAATATAAAATTCAATTTAACAATTGCTTTATTATTTAATTTATAAAAAAAAAAAAAGTCTAAGAATAGGTACAATGTACAAATAAATGTGCCATAATTTAAATTAGTTAACCATATGTGAAACACACACAAAATAAAACACTATAAATTTATTAAAACTTTAAATATATTAAAAAAACACAAAAACAAATCACTAACATATAACGCAAATACAAATCAAACCGGAGGAGACTAAACACAAGACAACGTCTTCGTGTGTCTCCTCCCTCTCACCGTTCTCTCAAAGCCCTATATTTAAAGCATTTTAAAACTAGGACACCACAAAACTGATGTCATCACAAATTCTTAATTTCTAAATAACATTATTTTTTTTTTCTTTAATAATAATTAATCTAGATCAAATACACATAAAACCCTTACATAGCATTAATAATAAAATAATTAAAAATTGATACCTAATCTAAAAATTGTTTATACTACTATACTAATACCACATTAGTATAAAAAAACTATTAATAAAAATGGAAACAATTTTTTCCAATTTATACAGTTACTGAAATAGTGTTTTAAAACTGATGTTTTTACCTTTATATTTTTAAATATATAATTATCATCACCATTTTTATATTTAAATATAATTTATTATGTCTAGGATTATTGAAAAGTTAATTCTCATTTTATAACATATATTTTAATCTAAACTTCTAAACTCATATTTTTCACATGTGTGAAACGAATATTCGGATGAAAATATGTTTTTAAATTGCGAAAAGCTTTTCGTTATCCTAAGCTATTAAATTATAATAAAACATTTAAATGGTATGATTATGTATAATATATATATAATGAAATTTTAAATTAATTTATCAGATTTATTTATTTATTTATATACTTATTTATTTTTGTTAAAAACGATTTTAAAAAAATCATATTTTCAAATAGTTTTTAATAAATAGGTAATTTGAAAACATTTATTGCTTTAATTTTGTAATATTATACATTATGTATATAATTATTTAATTGTTAACCTACTGATAATGGAAGAAAAATGTTATATATATAAGTATAAATTAAAATATACATGTATTTATTTATTATATTTTGTGTTGATTGTTGTATGTAAAAATAATAAATTTTGCATCAATTATAAAAAATATATAATGTTAAACTATAATATTTTAATTGTTTGTATATTTATAAATGAGTACTATGATAATGTAATGTTTAATATATTTTATTTTGTAATTATTTACATTTACATCATTTATAATTATTTATTATAAATCATTTAATGTGTTTTTTCATAGCAATTACCAAATATATTTATATAGTAGTAACAGTGAAGTGAATTCTTAGATAAAAAAAAAAAAAAAAATTACTAATTAGATGTTTGTAATCCTTGTATTTCTTTATTTCATAGTTTCATAATTATTACCATAATACCATTGATTATTAATATTATTTGATTGTATTTATAAACAATGCTAATATCCATAAAATCATGTTATATTATACGAGTATTATCGTTTTATCATTTTTTTATTTTTCCTTACCTGTAACACTGTAAATAACATGGACTGTATGGTAAAAATCTGTGGCTGCACTGGCGTAGGTACTACCCGGTCAAAGCCTACACTGCGGGTGCCAGCTGGTCAATGGTTGGCCGCATGTAAACTCCTACACGAATGACCTTTTTACCGGAATTTAAAATATAGTGTAATCTCCTATACAGACCATTTTTACCTGCCAAAAAAAGATGGTGTAATCTCCTACATGGTGTTTCTCGTATAGATGCGTGTAGGCTTTCTATCTTTCCGACATCAATAGGAATATACGAGCTATAATTTTAAACTAATAAGGAAAAAAAAATTATTAATCATAATAATTCAAGGCATCGTATTGAAAATTATCACATAATAATTAACACATAATAACGTGTGTAATATTATTTATATTGCACAAAGTACAATCTCATTAATGTTCGATTATTGATAAAACCTCGTGACTGTCACTTTACCTAATAAAATCTGGCACTTATCGGTTATCGCGACTACCTAGCGAAACGTATTGAGACGTAATTTTTTCGCGCATTTTTCCTACATAATTTTGATTATTTTGTTGATAAACTTCAAAAAATTTCATATTTCTTTCCAAGTAGAAGGGACGCTTGCTACGCCTACCGGCTTCGCTCACTTCCTCAAGCGCCGCTTAGCGGCAATTTTCGTGAGGATGGGGCTACGCCCCAAGGGACTAAAGAATACCTACCTAATACCTACCCCATAGAACGCATACTGGTGTGGATAGGCAGTGATTAAGTGTGACCTAAAACCTCGCTTCGCGAGACCTTTGGTTATTTACCTATATATTACGGTCATATAAAGTCCGGGATTATACATACGTGTAGGAGTTAACACTATCTTGTGTAGGAGATTACACTATGTCCATGTAGGAAATTACCTACTTTTGTAGGAGTTTACCATCCCCCCAATGGTTCGCCGGCTCGTCCACCGGCCGTTGACCAATATGGCATTACATTGAAACTTTTACTTTGTTCTTTTTCGTACGTACTTGTTTCAAGATACCTATTATTCCTATTAAGTTTTTGTCTCGTAATATAACTTTATTATTAAATATTTATCTTGGCTGTGTAATAAATTAATGTAATTTGTTATTGTTTATGTTTGTCTTGTAAGTTTATTTATTACAATATACGTGTTTACCAAATAGGTGACCTCGACGTGATCAAATAAATTCGAATTTCTCGAATGGAGAATACGCGCGATTTGCTCTCGTTAGAGCACGATACTAATGACGACTCGGCCCGGTTATTACAAATAGTTCGAACCTTCGAACGCGGACGTAAACAACGCTGTCGCGAGCATAGGCCCGAGGCCCGACGAAATTACCGTCGTTCTGGCGACACTCTCCGATCGAGTGGTTTCTGCACGCGGAGGCAGTTTTCGCTAACGGACGAATGTTCAGACGTGGCGAGGACAAATCACGTACCCTCTGCTCTCGATGAAGACGGTGTGAAATCCGTACGCGATCTCATCGGTGCGAACGTCAAGTATGAGGATATTAAAGAACGTCTGGTAAACACATATTCTGTTTCACAGTCGACGCGTTTTCGAGCGATCGCGCAGTCCAGCGGCCTAGGTGACCGGCGACCGTCATAGATGCTCCGGGACTTACGCGCTGTGCTGCCCGACGGCATCAGTGATGCTGCTCTTAAGGAGTTTTGGCTACAAAAATTACCACTATCGGTTTTTACAGTGATCTCAGGCCTCGATGTTAATCAGTGGCGGATTCTGAATAAAAATCGGCCCGGGAAAATATATTTATATCGGCCCAATATATCATTATGATTGTAATAAGTAATAAAGTGAAAACTTTTTTATCGATCCAGTAAAGAAAAAAACTTTGGTTACTTTATTTATATATATATATATAATTTTTAATTAATATTAATTAAATTTAAATATAAATATAATTTAATTATTTATTTATTGTTTTATATTTAAAAAATCACTATTGTACTGGCCTTGCATATTAGAAGCTCCGTCAGTAGAGTTACCAATACAATATTTTATATCGAGTCCATTGCTTAATAATTTATTTTTCAACATTTCATGGAAATTTTTCCCTTTGGTTTCTGTCATAGTTACAACCAATAATAATTTTTCATGTACACCACTGGAGTTAACGTACCGTACAATAAGTGAACATTGATCCTGTACTGATACATCTTGAGTAGTATCATTTTGTACTGAAAACATGCCTGCCTCTATAATTTGTGTAGAAATATGTTTTTTAATTAGTGTACTTATGGAATCGATGACCATATTGATGGTAGTTTTTGAAATGAAAGTAAGTTTTGAAACTTTTCCTTTAATTTTTCCACTATTTGCTTTGCATTGAGCCTTTTTAGTTAATAAATCAGTATGTTCATTTAAGTCAATATCAAATTTTTTTTAAAAAAGTAATATATCTAAAAAATTACCATGATTTAAATTAGAGTTACTTAACGACAAAGCTGACTTATTTCTATGACCACGGTAACTTCTCTCTTACCTATTGTTGTGTGGGTCATTTTAACATTCATATTATATTCTTTTTTATTTTATTAAGTCGAATGTAATATACTAATATTTTTCATGCATCAGCGTACACGTGCCAGGTATGGGACCGTATGACCGGACGCTCGGCCGAGAATCCGCTGTCTCAGCGGATTCCACCCCGTACGTGGCTGGGCCGCGAGCTCCCATGGCCACGGGCGTAGCAGTCGAGTTTAGAGTGTCCTGAAGAACAGAATCGTGCAGAATATCTATACAGAGCATCATAACTGATTGTAAAATATAATTAATTCGAGTGTTTTATGTTTAATTTAGTGTAATATAATTAGAAATAGTGTATCATTAATTTGAGTATATCTTTATTCGTTCGCAACCACGTTTACCTATCCTATACAACAAGTTCCCACCTATAAGCGACCAACGGCTACACATCACTATTAACTTTACTATATCTATGACACGCTGAAGAATTTATCTATTTTTATTAACTTCTTCTTTTTGTTTTTTTTTTCAAATCAGAAAATAACATATCTATAGTTTTGTTATTTGTATGTAAAATATATGATTCAGAACAAGACATATGTGTTTTGCTAATTTCATGTTCTTCTATACGTTGATATACATGTTTCCAAACTGATAAGCCTTTAGTAAATAAATTATGTTCAGAAGAAAAGGCCAAACATACAGTACAAAACAAGCTGTTAGATAAATTATCAAAACTTAACCATTGCCGTTTAATGTTATTGCTTCTAAAATAAGCTTTAGCAGATTTAAAATATTTTTCTACATTAGGTTGTTTAGGATGATATTTGAAAAATTCATTTATAGCAGACGGCAGAGGTTTTTGAAAATAATTAAAAGAAATATTTAATATATTATTTTTGTCAATATCTTCAACCATAATTATATCACAGAACATACAGAAGGGGCACTTTCAGCCATATTGAATTCGGTCCGACATTTTGTTGTTGCCCCGCAGTTTGTTACATATAGGAAATTTTCCGTTTGTCATATTATCCCCGGAGTGCGCTCGCACTGTACAAGCGCATTCTACTCCTCCTCCGACCTACCACACTCGCGTTTTTGTTACGACTTAAGACGCCGCGCTCGGGCGTCATGGTCATACCGGTGCTGTTTAGTTTCTCTCTGCTATTAAGTAATTTGTTTTATAAAAATGTTATTATCATTATTATTATAAATTAATAAAAACTATTTTTTCCTCAATTTTAAATTTTATTTGTAAATATTTTTTATCATATTATTAATCTACTTTGTATGTATTTTTTGTATGAGATATTTTTGTATTTAATTTTATTATTGCTTATTGTGAACCTAAATTATGGTTAATTGTGTAATTTTTAAGTATATTGTATTTAAAATTTGTAAACATGTAAATGTGCTTGAAATTACAATATAATATATATATATATATAGGTATAACCAATTAAATTGTATTTAAATAATTATAATATTTCTTATTGTGAACCATATATATTATAATCGTGATAAATGAAAAGATAACTAAATGTAACTTATTGTACTTAATTGTTTTTTCCTATTAATTAATAATAAATCTCTAAGCATTTTAAAACAAATTATTATTTTATTAATATGCGCTTTGAAAAATAATTTAGAAAAACTATAAGGTAATAAAATCAACTTCAACAGGTAATATTTTGTTTTTATAACTTGGTGAAAAAAATTTTATTCACAATGTTTATACAACGGCATAAGTGCTGCCAATAAATACAAAATAATTTTTCGTTTCAATGACTGGTTAACATGGGTGCAACAACAAAATGTCGGACCGATTTTCGGGCGGCCGTGTTATTTTAAGAGAGTGTCCACCCCCTGATTATATCATTTCCACCCATATCAATGGCTTGTTCATGATTTTCAACCATATCATTTTTTAAATTAGCAGTAACCAAAGAATCAATTATCACATCCTACACATAATTAATAAACATAAATTAAAGTTGATATAGTATATTAAGGATATTTCTAAT
>JAIUCT010007498.1:0-11711 GCA_021307375.1 Tetraneura akinire
GGCAGTCGACTAATTTAAAAACGCGAAAAAACGAACGTCTGATCGTCGTTGAGGGATAAAAAGGACGGGAGAAAACGTAAAATAATAATACGTCGCGAAACGTTCAATGGCAGAGAGAGAGTGGCGGTCCGACGCACCGTTTTTGTACGTTTATCGGAGAAACGGCGGTTGGTTATCGCGAACGCGGTTATCGGCGTCAGTAGTTATATTTTGTATGTTCTATACCCCATTTTTTTGAGTTACAGGGAGATGAGAAAAAATCGTCCAGGAAATCGTGGGGAAAAATTTTCATCGTCCCCGGGCGTCACATGACGACATTTTGGTCATACGGTAATTTCAATATTTTTCCCCACGATTTCCTGGACGATTTTTTTTCATCTCCCTGTAACGTAACGGATAGAACATACATCGATTACACGGCGATTCAAAATATTTCTCCCGTGATTTCCTGGACGATTTTTTTTCATCTCCCTGTAACGAAACGGATAGAACATACATCGATTACACGGCGATTCAAAATATTTCTTCCGTGATTCCACGGACGATTTTTTCTCGTTACCGTATACCGATCACGCGGCAATTTAAAATATTTCTCCACGATTTTTACGGGAAACATTTTTGTTTTACCGTATTACGATCACGCGGCGATTCAAAATATTTCTCCACGATTTTCACGGGGAACATTTCTGTTTTACCGTACTACGATCACACAATGTTATAAACTTTTTTAAAGAATAAAATAAATATTTTTAAATAATAAAACAATTTTTATTATATCAACTCATTTTTCATGAACGATTTTTTTTTTTTCATCTCCCTGTAACGAAACGGATAGAACATGCATCGATTACACGGCGATTCAAAATATTTCTTCCGTGATTTCATGGATGATTTTTTCTCGTTACCGTATACCGATCACGCGGCGATTCAATATATTTCTCCACGATTTTCACGGGGAACATTTCTGTTTTACCGTACTACGATCACACAATGTTATAAACTTTTTTAAAGAATAAAATAAATATTTTTAAATAATAAAACAATTTTTATTATATCAATTCATTTTTCATGAACGATTTTTTTTTTTTTTCATCTCCCTGTAACGAAACGGATAGAACATACATCGATTACACGGCGATTCAAAATATTTCCCCCGTGATTTCATGGACGATTTTTTCTCGTTACCGTATACCGATCACGCGGCGATTCAAAATATTTCTCCACGATTTTCACGGTGAACATTTTTGTTTTACCGTAGGAATACATTTCGATTATTATTACAACTTAAATGTGTTATGTTTACTTATTTATAATGTGAACATATAGCCTAGTGGGTTAAGGCGTTAGATTTGAACTAAACTTAAAATAATAATAATAATTAATGTTCTTTAATATAGGGTAGGTCGTAGATGTCTTCAATATGGGTAAGTATAATAAACCATAGTTTAAAATCGTTTCTATAGCAGTAACCCAACAGGTTATACGTTCACATTTTTATACACTTTTTTTTATTTGTTATAATTTTAGAAAAAATATTTATCACTAGATAGTGTTTTTCTCGTTTATAGACATATATTTCAATATTTTTTTTATATAAATATGGTGTTACAACATTTTATTTTTTAGTTTTGTTGTCTTTGAAACTACATCTTCACAGTATTTATCGTTGTGTATTAAATATTATTTTAAAATTTTATAAGGTACCTATGTATTTTTTTTTTTTTTTAAAGTAATGTCCTTATATTTTATTTTTTTTTTTTTTAGATAATATTTTCTTTTGTGTTTAGATTGGACTTATTAAAAATAATTGAAGAAAATCTTGTTGATATGAAAAATATATTACCAAACCATTATTGTTATAAGGAGTTAGCAGATTTATATACACAATTAGCAAAATTCAAAAGTTTAGCCATTAAATGCGGTTACGAAAAAATTAATGGTCATTATACTTATTGCTGCTGGTCAAATATTAATAATCAATGTGGACCAGATACCTGTCCTTGTGCTGTTATTAATTTTACTTTTCTTGATTTAAAACATAAATTACAGAAAAAAATTACTTGTAATTAATAATAAGATCTAAGACATGTATTTTCGTAATATAGGTAACACTGTTTTGTAATATAAAGTAATAAGTTAGTATAAATACACTAGATTTCATATTATTATTATTAGTCATGTGTGTAGACAATACTAGTGTGAACTGTCTTTGTTGTGTTACATTTCTAAAAATCATTGAAACATTATTACATTGTGAATGCAAATTAAAACAAAATAAAATAAGGCGGTCTACTAGAATAAAGAAAAAACCAAGACGATTTCACGAAGAATTTAATTATTAACAAAATATTATCAATATGAATTCTGTTATATGTAAGTCAACATTTCTAATTCAACCATTTTATAAAAAGTTAATTTCGGTTGGATATCTTATAACTAATGAAAATTTATCAATCGCTGTTTGTCTTGAATGTAACATTAGCAGAAAATATTTAATAATTAATAAATTAAAATGGGATTTATTATTTTCTGAAACTATTTATGATTCAATTATGAATGATCCAGTTCAATGTAATGGTAAACAAGTAAAATTCAACGATAATTTTTCTTATAAAATAAATACAAAAACAGAATCAATTTCTTTACGAAATGTCGATAATCATATAACATTATCCAGACATGACTTATACCGACTTAGACAATTACTAAATTGTATCAATGCTAATATCACAGAAAAATAAAATAAAATAAATGTTTATCAATCAAACTTTGATTCGGTGTACAAAACATTACAAAATGATATTTTACGCTTGCCTGTAGAATGTATAAGAACTGATTTTGTAAATCAATATATTCAAGATTACCAATTCAATTTAAACGACACATCAGATGAAGATAAATCATTTATATATGAATTACATCAATTACATTATGAACAATTATCGGAAATCATTATAAATTCAAAAACTGAATAATATTTATAATAGTATATTAATTATTATGTTATTCATTATGTTTTTTTTTTATTTTTTGAACATAAAGTAGTATTTGTTAGTACACTTGTTAGTACAATACATCTGTTTTAAATTTAAAGTAATACAATATATTTTTTTTTTATAAGAAGAGTTCTTGTGGTTATTATATATTAATGAATAATAAATAATAAAATAATTTTTTATGGTTTTTATTTATTTTATTAATAAAATACAATATAGAATAATATATTATTTTACATAATTGTTTTAATAAATATTATAATAATATGTACTTTCTTTGATAATTCATATGTAATATAAAATAATTCATTTTTTTTTTTTTTTTAAAATAATTTTTTTTTATATCATGTGTATTAAACATGTGTATAGTATGTTATTCCACGAATTCATAGCCACTGAATAATCAGATCAGAAAAATATTTAGATTATTGTTAACCATATTAGTGACACGTAGCGTATATTATGTAATATACGGTACGGAGTTCGAAAACCACTGGAACCATGCCATCTGTACACTAGGTATAACGTACTCATAATATTATCAATCTATGTAACATGTTTAATCATTTGGGTATAGGTACTACGTTTCCAAAAGAGAATATACCACTAATAATTCAATTTTAGAGTATTCACATCTGCTGTGAAAGCACTAAAGCAGTATATTCTTTTTTAGAAACACAGTATAGACCATAATGATTAAGTTTTTACGAATATACAATACACAATACACATTATATTTTTTTACATAATTTCTCTTAATAAATATTATAATAAATGTATAATTTTTTTTTATAAATCGTATATAATATAAAATAATTCAATTTTAAATATTAATAATCATATCAATATAACATATTTTTTTAATGTTTTTTTTATATAATATAAAATAATTCAATTTTAAATAATAATAATCATATCAATATAACATATTTTTTTAATGTTTTTTTTTTAATAATATAAAATAATGTATTAAAAATAATTCAATTTTAAATAATAATAATCATATCAATATAATATATTTTTTATATATAATGTTTTTTTTTTTCATATAATATAATTTTATGATATTTGGTTACTTTTTTGTAGTTGTCCGACATGAAACGTTTCATCGACACGTCAATCACATTATTTAAAGCGTTTAATAAATTTTCATCCTTTTTGTCTTTATCTGATGTGCAAGCCTTTAAAACAAAATTGGTTTTTTTCCATCTGAAAAAAATAAAAATATTTATCAATATATAATTATATTCAAATAAAAATTAATATTACCTTGTTTGTGCGGACTCGTCTATAATATCTTTTACTTTAAAGTGTTGTAAAACCCAATATTCATCAACATTTGTATTATCCGGTAATTGTATATTAAACAATTTATCTGTTTCCGTACGAATTTGTATTACACTTTTTAATGAGTTATTAGTATTTGAAATTTGACATTCATTTTCTAATTTCCCAAAATATGATTCAAGCTAAGAAAAAAAAAAATTTAATGATGAATACTTATAAAAATATTAAAACTAATAATACCTTATTTTTTTTTGAAACTTTAGTATGTGATGTATTTTTCCTTTTGTTTTTTAATAATCCTTTAAACATAGATGTCTATAAAAAATAAAAAAAATATTATTATTATAAAAAACGTACTATTGACATTTTAACCATAATATATATTATAAATATTTAAAATAAATCAACCTAATTAATATCTAATACTTTTTTAAATTAAAATATTTTTTATGAATAAATACTACTAAGGTAATAAGTACTAACAATTTTAATTTTTAAATAAAAATTTTAGTAATATTATACACTAAAAATTATAATATTATTGAAATATTAAAACAATATTAGTAAATAATAATATAATATAATCATATTTAAAATATGGGAAAATATATATTAATAATTAATAACTAATAAAATGCTTTAAAGAAACATAAAATTACCACTTTTTTATTATAAAATATTTAAAATTTATAAAATACAATAAATTAAAAAGAAAATACCAATTAGTTTATTTTCAAATGAGCAATAAATGTTCATTTACAGTCTTTTTAACAGCCTTTTATAATATAAGTTTATTTCTTATTATAAAAATAATTAACATGTAAATAAAACAAATTATATACTTACACTTTGTGTTGGATCGTTATAATGTATTTGGCGAATTTTCCCAACTACAATCGACTGGCGCCAGCCGGGCAATTATAAAATATCTGATTAACAGAACATTCGCGAAAATCACATATCGCGGATCGCGGCCGTTCGTTTTTGTTCCATGTCCGAATCGTAAGTGGTCACTTCCCGTCCGACTGTGGTCGAAGTATTGGTTTCGGTCGACAGTTTTCTTTTGTGTGATCTGTCGCTGTGTGCGTCTGAATCGACGCAACGTGGAAATTAATAATTTTCCTATTATATTTGATTTTGTGATTTGTATATATATATATATATATATATACGCGTGTGCTTCGGCAATTTAAATTATATATTATTTACGCGTGTGCTTCGGCAATTTTATTATATATATACGCGTGTGCGTCGGCAATTTTTATTATTATATATATACGCGTGTGCTTCGGCAATTTATTATTATTATATATATACGCGTGTGCTTCGGCAATTTATTATTATATATATACGCGTGTGCTTCGGCAATTTATTATTATATATATACGCGTATGCTTCGGCAATTTATTTAATAAATATATATATCCGCGTGTGCTACGGCCGTCATTGCCTATATATTATATTGCCCGTTCCTGTGCGGATATTGGTTGCAGTTGTCTCTACACGAAAGGAAGATCAGGATTCACCGGCTCCAACCTTTCACGTGACGTTATTCTTTGATTTTGTTGTCTATTTTATATATATTATTTTTATTATTATTTGTAATAGATATTATTATTTATTAATTGTTATCATAATTAATTGTACGTGGGCGCCTACATCAGTATTCTAATTAATAATATATTTATGTGTCTGCCATTGCGGCACATCAATTCAATTATCATTTGTGTTTACGTATTTTAACATTCTAGTATATTTCTTGTCTCGATCCCAAATTTATGCGAGTCGCAGCAGTTAACCGCGTGATTGTTAGGAACTGTTGCGGCGTCAACACTTTGTAAGGAATCATCAGAATCGATGTCAGTTACTGCTGTGAACGACATGATGAAATTACAAATACTGTATTAACTATTAAAATTTTAAAATATTGAAGAAGTACGGTTTAACGATAAAAATACGACTGAACACCGAATAAGAATACTAAATAACATCTAATTTTAAAAACACACCACCAGCTGTATATATAGTAGGTCCACACAGATTTTAAAAAAGAAAGGAGTGTTTGTTTCAAATAAGTTGATGTCCTTGAACCTTGAAGACGATCTGTACATTAGGGAAAACAAAAATATGTTTTTTCCAGTGTTGTTTTCGAAAAGATCGTTAAGTTCATATACCTCTTCGACTATAGGCCGTATATTTTTTATATGTACTTATATAACCATATACGTATCCCACCAGTCTCTATGCATGCTTTTTTTATATTATTAAGTTTTTATTATTATAATAATAATAAATGGTAAAAAAGGTAGTATATAATATAGGTATAGGTAAATAAAAACAATTTCAAGAAATTCAATTATACTTCCGTAAATAATTTTAATAGTATAACATATTTGTAAGTATAAGCTTACGATAGCTATAATTATACTTCATTTGAATTATATACCTGGATGATTATATTTCTTTTAGATCCTGAGCGAAGCGATGAATGTATTGGTTTTACAATGATGTGTGTCTTTTTGTTTTTTTTTTTTTAAGTATGAAGACACTTTTACTACCCGAAATAATGCTCCAATTATCACGAATAGCAAATGTTTCCGGTAGCAAAGTGGATGTAGTTGGTACTTTATTTAGGTCATTTTTCGATTTTCTCAAAATTGACCCTAAGCGATAGAAAAAACGACCAAAAAATGACGAAAAAACGGCATTTTTCAAATTTCGACGAATTCGATTTCAATATTTCACGATAACTCAGGCAATTTTGAAGTTAGAGACTTGAAATTTTTTTTGGGAGTTTATATAGGTACTATGTATATGTGATAAAATTTTGGAACCGTTACGTTCACTTTTCTCCAAAATATAGGACTTTAAATATTTCGTAAAATTCTCGTTTTTTTGTATATAATGTTTGATAAAATTAGCAATATTTGGTATTAAGGTCTGAAAATTTTACTGAAGTATATTTATATATTAATTAACATTAATTCACAATATTAGAAAAATCCATTGTCTCAATTTTTTTTTATAGCTGTTTAAAGTTGATATTTTTAGTTTAAACGAAAATATTATGGAAAAATTGGCATTCACAAAAGCGTGGCTCTATGGGAGACGCGTGTGGTGTAGTCGGCGAAATATTCTCGAACGCTATCTCGGTGTTGAGCTCCGTCGCCAGGCATCGACAGCGGATAGGTGACCGCCGTTTTTTTTTTTGCGTTTTTTTTTTCGTTTTTTTTTTCTTACTATGTCTGAATCATCATATTAAAATATTAATAAAATCCATGGTAACATTTTTTTTTTATAGCTGTTTAAAATTAATATTTATATTTTTTTGTTTTTATGACTGAAGACACTTGTACTACCCGAAATAATGGTCCGATTTTCACAAATAGCATATGTTTCCGGTAGGAAAGTGGATGTTCTTGGTACTTTATTTAGGTCATTTTTCGAATTTTTCAAAATTGATCCTGTACGTTAGAAAAAACGATGAAAAAATGACGAAAAAACGGCAATATATTAATCAATACCTACATTATCTGACTGAACTTCGCTCAGAATCGTTTTTTCGAATGCAATGGTTTAACATTGCATTTAAATTATAATTATAATCAAATACTATGATATGCACACCTATATCCCTGCAGCAGGAGTATCAGATCTTTTGTTTATTTGATTTATCGAATTAACGTTCTGCTTATTGTTTTTTAATATCCAAATAAAAATAAATGGTTGAGTTACTAAAATTTTACACCATAAATTGTATTATTATTTTATTTGAAATTTTAATATATTTTAATATATTTTTTTAACTGTTATACGACCACAAATACTATTTGATTAACGATACATTTTATTCATTACTTTATTCTGTCATACAATATTTTATTGAATAATAAATTATTATTAAATGTCAAAATAAAAGTAAAAAAAAAAAAAACTTATATTTTATAATAATTATATTATATTATAATATTAAAGCGATATTATATAATATAACATGACATTTTATAATACATTTGGTGGACTTGTGGTTAAAACATATGTGATATAATTATATAAATAACTAATAATTATAAACCTAACGATTATTTTTTTAAGTATAGTCGCTCAATCAACTCTGTGGTATCTGATGATTATTTTTAAACAAAACTATTATACATATTTATACGACTGTATAATGTTTTCGTTGACAAATGAATATTTCAAAACTCGAAAGATATTTCATCAGCTATCAAGAATCTCTTAATTAAAAAAAAAAAAAATCGAAATTAATATATATTTATATATATATAAATAAAAAGCAGAAAAGGCGTCATTTTTCCCCCAGCATAAAATTAATTACAATTCATCAGTCTGTTAATTGACGACCCAATTAATTCGGCGGACTCGATTACGGTTGACGTTTTTTCTTCGTGTCAAACTGAGGGGAGTCAGTATTTTTTCGCAAGCCAACAATCATTATTTCTTTGCTGGCGTAAGTTACGCTATCGTTTCAATTACACGATGCCTTTCGATTCTAATTTGAATATTAAAAACGATCTTTGCGGGGGGAGTGGTAAAAGTTAAGTAAAAATGGCCAGAGGATTTTCCATCGCCTGACGTTTTTCAATTCGTTACTATAACGATGAAACTAATATAATGATATTAGCGTACAAGCTGAGTATAAAATATGTTGGTTTTTATTTTATTTTAATAATAATTCTATTTTTAATATAAAAAAAAGATATTTGATTTTACCGAAATAAATAATAATAAATCTGTGAACTGTCAAAGTTCACATAATTATTTGCATTTCTTTGATATTGAGAATCTTAAACTAAGTATAACTCTACGTCATGTTTAATATACGAGTACATTTACATCGAAATCAGTCCGTCGCGACGTTATAATCTGTAAAAAGTTTATACTCGTATATAATATATATAATACGTCGATGAATAATATTATAGGAATCGAAACAAAATATAATAATTTCTGAATTATTTATCAGGAATTCTCAGACTTCTTTTGACGAAATTGCGTGAATATTTTATATTTCAAACACGTTAAGGGTTGGAAATTTGAATTCTAGGAATTTTGTACGAAATATTACATTATATTGTTTACGGCACAGGCGCAATACTTATATTATATATATAAGGTCTTCGTTACCTCATTACAATATGTTTTACACGCTGCAGTCTATTATAAATAATATTTTTTTTTTTAAATATAATGTGTAAATAAAAAAATAAAAAAATGATATTTATTAGTATATTTTTTATTTACAAAAAATGTTTTTATCATATTTTTAAACTTTAACGACACAATTTGCATACTTATTACGCGATACGCGTCGTGCTTGTTATATACGAATGGGCGATGTGTATGATATATATAACATTACTCTAGCGTGTTGTTAAAAGTGTATATTCGATCGGTTGTAAAGCGAATGACACGAAGAAATAGAGTAAACAGTAGCGTATTTAGTGGGAGTGCAGGGGGTGCATTGCACCGGGGCCCCTCAATTATGTCATATGCAAAGGGCCCCCAAATAAGAAACCGAAATTTATATTTAAAAAGTATACCAATATAGGTAATAATAATTATACCAGATTAATATAATATTGGTAATAATAATTAATAAATAACTAAAATTATGTTTGACTTGAACTTAAAAATTAAATTGCAACAAAAATATTTTAATAAAATTAATACTAATTAAAAATTATAAATTTGTTGATGTTTTAGTTTTATTACATTATTATTTTATTCAAGATTAGATTTTAATTAAGATTTAGTAGATCTAAAATTTTGAATTAGGGGCCCCCAAATTCTGCTGCACCCCGGCCCCTTAATACCTAAATACGCCACTGAGAGTAAAGTAAAGTAAAGTAAAAAAAACAAAACGAATATAAATAAATACATATTTAAAATACTTCAAACAGCGACACCGCCGTTGTTGATCGTCGTAGAGCTTACAAGGATGCTGTGGGTTGCGGTAGTCACGATTGTTTTTCGAAGACATTTTTTGAATGTTAAACACCCCAAAAGTTTTTCACGCTTCTTCTTCTCTCAGTTTCCCCTATGTATGTATGTATATATTATAAGGCACAGACAAACGTCGGAGCGCACGATGTAATAATAACTCAATTACACACCTATATAAAACGCCGCTCGCGAAGGGTTCGATTCAAAAATTTCTGTCCTCAATCAAAAACTAAATGAGGTGAAATCGGGACAAATAAAGGGCACTCCTCGGCCCTCGCAATTTACTACAGTATTTTCTTTTTTTTTTTTATATATATATATTTATTTTTTATTTCTTAATCATTGTTTTTTAACCCGTTTTTTAGAGCTAAAAAGAGCGTCTTATTTAAAAGTCGTTTCAATCAGAAAAACGTGAGTGCGGCAGCGGCGGCAAAAGAAAAAAACTAAACGGGCTGGTAAATGGAAATAAGTTTAATTGACCGAAAAATGAAACATTTCGGGGGCCTTTTGTTTCAATTAGTTTGCCGAAGAAATAAATTAAATACGCTGGCGTATATCAAAGTGATTTATTTCGGATAACTAAAGCCGTTCCGCGGACCTTTTTCACCGTTTTTTTTTTTTTTTTTAGTTTATTTATTTATTTCCCCTCTTCCCGCGTGTTCTCCATCAACCGCCCACGAGCCAAAACCAATTCCGGACGTAATAAGTCAAAAAATTGCGAGCTAAAAAACAAAAGGCTTGAACGTATAAACCACTGGCTTTCACTTTCCGGCGCGTAAACACAACCATTGGGTTAACCTGTAAAAAAAAAAAAAAAGTAAAAATAAGAAATCCAACCACCCAGTTCATCCCTCATCGACGATGTAATAATTATATAGTATAGAAGGGATACTCGCTGCAGGAAGGTGATTTCCGATATTGCTGTCAAAGGGTCGTCGGCGGTGGATTTGGCGCCAGCGAAGCTAACCTTTGCGTGTCTATAACATCTGCCAACTGTTTTGCATAATGTATATTCAAATACACACACACACACGTATATTATGTACAATCGAAGTCGTGTTTATTACCGGGCGGCGTGGAGGATTTGCGTTGTTTCAATTATTGGAATTATATATAGATTCACGCACACCTACACACCGCTCGCGTGAAGTCATGTAGGTAGGTATGTCGAAATTTAGTGTGTCACACAGATAGTAAGGGTTAACCCGTATGTAACACGTGGCTTATCTGTTTCGTTATAGTACACATAATTATTATAATATACATACATGCGTAGGGGAAGGTTGGGTATAATGGGGACCCTAGGGAATAAATGCTCATATCTTTTAAACTATTGAACTATAACAACTTTTCAAAAGCCAAAAACTTTCTCTTATATGTTCCCTAAACAGCCATGTTTGTAATTTGAGTAGTCATTTAACACTTTTTTAGTTTTTACATTTTTAAAAAAAAAAATGTTTT